>NAJN01000185.1:0-31886 GCA_005059845.1 Cryomyces minteri
TCGTCTTCGTCGTCCACATACGCCTCGTCCTCGAGCGCTTCTAGCACTTCTCGTAGCCGTGGGTCCATGTCCGGCTGGAATCCAGCAAGTGCATCTGGAATGTTCTGCTGATCCTGATACGTCCGCTTCTTCACAAACTCACTCGGCAGCATCTCTTCTGGCATCAGCGACCTCTGACTTGCCTGGCTGAAACCAGCCGAGCTTGCGCCATCATCGTCGATACTAACTTCGCGCAGCGCGTCCTCAAGTTTCTGCTTTCCCTTCCCTTTCTTCTGCTTCGAAGACGCCTCGACAAAATATGCTTCGCCGCCGGCGCCCAGATCGCGCATGTGCTGCATGTAATCGTATTCGGTGTCGTCGTAGTACACCCCGTAATTCGCTGCTTCGCCTTCGTTCTGGCGCACGCTCATCCCAAACTCCTCGTCCAGATCGCCCCGCTCTTTGACCTTCTTGGAGGTGCTGGGCTTGTTGGTGTTAGGCGCCGAGAACTCTGCAAAGACCATGTCCGGCGCATCTTCGTCGTTGATGAGAGGGTCATCTTGGGCGCGGTGGACGAGAGCGAAGTGCGTGGCGTTCTTCTTGTCGATGAATCTGCGCCGGGGCATCGTGGACGGTATGCGGCTTCGCCTTTGATTCAGGTTGAGAGGGGATGTTTGGTGTTCCGTCCTCGATTGGCGGTGGTAGTGGTTCTAAGAATTTCTAGCCTTGCCGTAGGGCTGCGTGACGTTCGCTTCGGACCCCTCCATCCTTCGAACCTTCAAACCTTCCCATCTCTTGCAAACCTCGCCTTGCACCAAAAACCACACGGACACTCGCCACACCCCAGAACAGCCATCAAAATGGTTTTAGCAAAGTCGAAGAACGCCGTCGGACTGGGGAACAGCCTCATGAACGACCGCTTCGGCAAGGGCAAAGGCGCTGATATGCGACGAGGCAATCAACAGGGTATTAAGAGAACGGGGCAGAATGGCGAGACAGTATAGCTCTCTCAAGTCCTCCAAATTTCACTGTACAAGCTGATCACTGGCTGCAGTATGTTACGAACGCAAAACAAGAAGCTTCCTGGGTCAAGATGCGCTCCGTCACTGAGCAAGCCGCGCTCGATGAGTTCCTCTCCACTGCCGAGCTGGCAGGCACGGACTTCACGGCCGAGAAGATGAACAACGTCAAGATAATACACCGAGATCAGAAGAACCCGTATCTGCTGTCAGCCGACGAAGAGAAGCGAGCAGTAAAGAGACAGAATGCGAATAAGAAACGCCTGACCGTGCCCAGACGGCCGCGCTGGGATGAACACACGACACCTGCGCAGCTGGATGAGCGAGAACGAGAATCACTGCTAGAGTGGAGGAGGGGCTTGGCAGAGTTGCAAGAGGTCAACGATCTGCTCATGACGCCGTTCGAGAGAAATCTGGAGGTGTGGAGACAGCTATGGCGGGTCATTGAGAGGTCGGATCTAGTGGTGCAGATCGTGGATGCCAGGAATCCGCTGATGTTCCGCTGTGAAGATCTGGAGAGATACGTCAAAGAGGTGGATCCGAAAAAGAACAACCTTCTCTTGGTGAATAAGGCGGATATGATGACACTGGAACAGAGGCAAGCCTGGGCAGATTACTTCCTTGCGAACGGAATCAACTACAAGTTCTTCTCGGCCGAGTTGGCGAAAGAGGTCAATGAGGCACGAGGACTGGTAGACGGAGGGCACTTGCAAGACGAAGAAGACTCGGACGAGGATGATCTCGACCAAGACCAGGGTGTGGAGATTGTCGACGAGTTGGCGCAGGAGGCTGAGAAGTTGAATGTTGAAGATACAAGGGAGCAGCATGAGCAAGAAGTGGGTGAGGAGGGCGCAGATGGACCACACCACCCAGCAGATTACCCTTCATTGAGCGACGAGCGAACTAGGATATTGACTACCGACGAGTTGGAGGAGCTCTTCCTGGAAAACGCACCAGATCTCGACACTGGTCCTGATTCACCACCACGGAAAACGCAGATCGGCCTCGTCGGCTACCCCAATGTAGGAAAATCGTCCACAATCAACGCTTTGATTGGCGCAAAGAAAGTATCCGTATCCGCAACTCCCGGCAAGACCAAACATTTCCAAACCATCCACCTCTCTGACTCTGTGGTGCTGTGCGATTGTCCCGGTCTCGTCTTTCCCAACTTCGCGACTACAAAAGCTGAGCTCGTCTGTAACGGCGTCCTCCCCATCGACCAGCTACGTGAGTTCACTGGCCCGGCGGCGCTGGTGGCACAACGTATCCCGCAAGCTTTCCTGGAGGCTATCTACGGTATGAAGATCTACCCACGGCCGATCGAGGAAGGCGGCACTGGCATCCCCACGGGAGAAGAGGTTCTTAACGCCTACGCAGCCGCCAGAGGGTTCTCCACGACCGGGTCAGCACAACCAGACGAGTCTCGAGCAGCGCGGTACGTGCTGAAAGACTATGTCCGAGGCAAACTCCTCTTCTGCCATCCTCCGCCCGTAGACCCACCAATCGACACGAAGGTCTTCAACCGTGACCTGTACGACGAAGCGCACCTACCCGAGAAGCGCCGTGCCGCACTAGCCGCGCACGCCGAAGCACTTGTCACTGGCCACGACGACTCGAGTCTACTAGATGACGCGGAGCTCGGTCCCCTCCCGCCCGTTCAGGGCGAGAAGACGCACCGGCTCGACAAGCGCTTCTTCGGGCCCGGCGCGGGACAAAGCCAGATGAACATGCCCTTCCACTACAAGTACAGCGAGCAGGGGACCGTCATGTCGGGGAAGCAGCTCAGTGGAAGGAAATTTAGGGAGATGGTCGCGCTGGAGAAGGACGTCGACCCGGCCGAGCTGAGGGCGGCGGGCAAGAAGCACTTCAAGGCGAACAAGAAGATCGCCAAGAAGGTTCGGAGCGAGTATGATTGAGGTGTCTGCATGGGACGAGAAATTCTCGGCAAGGCGCATTGGGGCGTTCAGAAGCAGTTTGGCGGGATGTCCCCGACGGAGGACAGAGGACTTGTGCGTTGGTCACTCGTGGCTCCCCAATCTCCACGTCGTATCTTCTACTCATGAGTAAGGCGCTCTTAGTAACAAATCATACGTGCCAATGGTCGATACTCCAGCTTCCTCGGATCGGTGAGGATCCGGTTGCCTTCCCAGGAGCCAGCGGTGGTAACATGTTATGCGAGGGGGTGGCTCAACCGTTTCGAAACGGACGCCGAAGCGAAAAGACCGCTCCATCACAATTCATCCCTACTCCGCGCCGCCGCAAGAGACTCAGATGCCGTAGCCCGCCCTCCCCCTCCTCCATCCGTCTCTTCCAACTCCCGATACCCAGCCGTCAGCGCCTTCAGATGCACCCACTCCATCGCATCCTCGCCCAAACCCCACGCAAACACGCCCCCCAATCCCCTCTCCTCCACGATCGCCGGGAATTTCCTCGCGATCGCCTCCGCCGTATCCCACGTCCACCAGATCCGCTCCGCCGCGTCCCAGTAATAATGCCCGCCGCCCTCGGCATCGTACCGGCCGTGCGCCAGCGCCTTGCGGAAGGATGGCGCAAGGTTGGGGGGCACTTCGTCGTGGTAGGCGAACGCTCCTGTTTGGCCCAAGTCGGCGCCCGTCGCGGGATCTTCGCCAGGGGCTGTCTTGCAGCCGATGGGGTTGATGTCGCACCCACCGTCAGGGGACGTCTTGAACCATTTGACGTAGAACGCGAAGCCCAGATTCGCCTTATCGGGCGGCACTCCGGCGGATAGGTATGCGTCAATGGCCGCTAGGGACGCCACGAGGCCGGTATGGTGCTTGGTGATGTTGTCGCGCCGGTTCGCGAGGTCATAGGTCATGATGTTGAAGAAGTCGAGGGAGGGGGCGATGAGCGGGATGGTGTCTTTTGTGAAAGCGAGCATATCGCGTGGAAGGCCGGGCACAGCGGCCGAGACGATCTTCGAGGGGCCGAGGGCGGAACGGATTGATGAGAGCAGTTGCGGGTAGGCGGTGATCTCCCAGGCTTTTTCGGAGTTGGGGGCTCGTTTGTAATCTTCGCCATTGCCGCTGGTGTTGTTGTCGGTGAGCTGCTGTAAGAAATGGGAGAGATAAAGCATAGAACACCCTTGGGAGTGGTTCGTTCACTCACCCTGGATATTCCCAGTCGATGTCGACACCTGGAGCTGGTTAGCAAGTCGAAACGACGACACAGCCACTTTCGCGGACTCACCGTCGGCGCCGGTATAGTCGACCATCGCTTTCACATTCTGTGCGAAAAGCTCTCGACTCGTTTGCGATGCCGCAGCCTCCGAGAAGCCTGGATCGCCCCAGCCGCCAATCGCTATCATGATGGCCGTACCCTCTGCGAATCTCGAACGTACGGCCTCTACTGTTGTGAAGAGAGGCCAGTCTGCCTCGTGGTCTGTTACATTGGGTCTATTGAACAGTCCTGCACTCATGAACGCAAGGGCGACATGAGTAATGCATGACACGAGAGACAGCTCGGGGACAATGTTATGCTGCCTGAGTATTCCTCAGTGGAGGTCGGGAAAAGATGTGTACATGTGCTTGTTTACCCTGTCAGGTACATGACGTATCTCGCACTTGCTACCATTGGCATGGTTACGAACAACAGTATTCGATGGAGAAACATCCGGTCGGTGATATGAGGGACTTGCTATGCTGTCTGTTGAATCGTTTGACAGGGTTGATATCTTTCTTCTTCGAGCCTACTGAAAGAGCTGATAGAAAAGGCAGACATTGAGAGAAGAAGACCTAAACTCCATGTGTTGCCCGCATGTCCCACAACCTTGTGATTCCACTCCAAATTGGTCTTTTGTTCACAAAGAGTCGGAAGTCATACGTTCGTAAGTGGGATGGCTGGGAATCTAATAGCGGTTACTCCCACAGAGAGTCGTCAACGATGAAAGCATTGTTCCTGACTTGGAGAGGAATCACATCTGGGAATGAGCCCAAGGGATATACGTCGAGCGGTATCACGTGTACATTTTGCGTTCGGGCTCGTCAATGGACGGAAGGTGATCCAGCTCTAGACACAATGCTCGTTCGCACTCTGGGAGACAGGTGATGGATCACTAATGAAACGAAGCTGACACAATGCATGAACCGTTTGTGAAGAGCAACCTATGTTCGAAAGCTATGTATCTGAACATGTGGCCTTGGCCATTTCCGGTCATGTCACTGCAACCGCTCCTAACACCAGCTATCTGGTTACACGCCAGTACCCCCACCAAGAGTCTCGTACTGATGTGGCCTATTTTTGGTCTATGTCACTATCTTGTCATCTCTCAAGCGTGTCTCGATGTCCATACAGATGATGGTGATTTCTGCAAGCACTACCGCCTTGATCAGGAGACCAAAACGGTAGACCTCTGCAACAACGGTCTGAGAATCTCCGCTCCGCGACGCCTCGTCTGGCCACGCATAGATCTCACCAGAACAGACCGGTGATTTGGGGTAGGTTTCGGCCTGTTCACACGTAACATAAAATGATCTGGAGTGCTCGGAACTGTCGACAGCAGCTGATTACTGCGGCAGCTGACGAGCGCGACCTTCACAATGGTGTTCGTATGATTGCGCACAAAGTCTTCGAGGAGACTGTAGAATTCTATCGACCATGTAGAGGCAGAGGAGGATTGCCCGAAGATTTCTGTATCAATGATGACGTAGACTCGTGGCAAGCCGGAGAGTGCCAGCTTTAACACCTTGAACCAATCTTCTTCCGTTCTTGCACTCTGGACACGAGCGGCATTGAAACCGGGATTCAGCGACTGAGCGACCGTCTCCTTATTGAGTTCTAGGACTTGCACGACAAGGTACTTCAAGACCTCTATAGGTCTTTCTTCATCCCTGGTACTGACGAGGTTAGCGTTGAGTGCCCACACCACGGGAAACGATTCGGAGCTGATCAAATCGACCATATCCGTAGCGATGTCTTTGACTGCGTGGCGGGTCGGCAACGACCCTCTTATGGTCAGAAGCGATGAGTTCTTAGTAGACTCCCATGCTTGCAGAGCTGGTGCTCTCCAAATATAGTCGAGGTCTGCGGGCTGCTGCGTCCGTCGTCGGTTGCGTATAGACCGGCAATAGCGGATGCTAAAGATAGGGGTAGGTAGTGAGTCAGTCTTGGTGGCAGTGAGTATCAGAGCGACCTGCGTCTCACGGCACACCCGGTTTGTGTCGACGAGGAGACTGGATTGGACTGTTTGATTTGCTGCGAGATCTATCAGCATGTGTCGGCCTGGGATGTGCTACTAAACGTACTTATGAGTACCTGAATCAACCTGTGCATCTCCCTCAGCTCCACCTGCGCGAGGGATGCTGCAAGTCTATTGATGTCCCGTGCACGTTCGTCGAGCTCTTCAACAAGGTCTTTGAAACGTAGCGGGTACGGGTTGCAGACAGCTGTCCACATGTGCTTCAATTTTCCATCTTCATACCACCTTAAAGTTCTTTGGAAAAACTTAATGAGATGGGCGTAGAGATCTTCCACCACTCGCTTCATCTCGTCCGTTGGATACAGCGCGCTTTTGATCTCAACTCGAGCCAAGACATTGCCAATTCTAGACAGGGCTTTGGACAACTGGCTAATTAGCTCTTCTTGGTTGAGGACAATCTGTCGCAAGTGTCAGGAGCCTAATCTCCTGAATTGGCCGTTCTATAGGCTACTCACAATGAACAAGAACTTTATGGTTCCCCACGCCAGCGCCGCATACTCTGGATGTATCTGCGCAAAGACATCCATAACAGCGGCGTAATGCATCAATCGAGCGGAAAGGGATGCCAGCCAAGTGCGGATCTTAGACTGTTCCGACTTGGCCTGGTATCTGCTCTGCGCTTCGAGCACAGCGGCCTGTACATCTTGTATCGTGTTCTTGCCTCGGAGCCATTTGCGCTTTGATTCGTCCTTGGTGAGTTCATCGTTGAAGCGCGCGACAGCTCTGTTGTAGATGTCTTGTGCATCGAACAAACTTGGAGCAGTACTGCTGCGGCTTCAACAGTCAGTGGTGGTGTTCAAACAAGCTTCTGGCGGCGCGAAATTCCAACGGCGTTTGCCTCACCTCGACATAGCAGCAGACGGGAGAGCGCCTAATGTCGCGGTTGGGCCGGTGTTCATGCTTTTTACAACCTCGGAGGGATCTTTGAGCGTGCGAGAACCAGCTACGAAAGCATGGAGGACGAGGACCCATGAAGCTGTGAGTTTCACACGCTGTGGGGCGGCATGGCAGCCTCATCGCATGACCTGCAGCGGACGGACCGCACGTCAGCCTTGTGCAGCCGCTCGGCTCTCACTCACCCTATGCACACTACGGACTACGCAGCTAAGCTGCCCTCACTGTTAGGTGCTTGCCATTGCTGCTGCGAATAACCTAAACGGCAGTATAAAGCCTCCGTCGCTGTGGTGAACCCTAAAACTTGCGGCGGATCACAGACGGGTACGACACAGCAAGCGCACGGGTCAAGAGAACCAGCTTCTGCTTATAAAACATGCCTCGACCGCAGGAGGGACCGGGGGCTGTCTCGCGTAGTCAAGTAGATGTAAGTTCGTAGCAGAGGTAGGCTAGGAACTTACAACCGCAGCGTTAACACAGGATCTTGAGGTAGGGCTGACAGTCGCCGGTGGACTATCAGGCACAACAAATGCAACTGAAGCAGCAGCAGCAGCAAAGAAAATGGCTACCTATGACGCGACAGGAGCCGGACCGGCTCGTGCTACTGGAGCAGCAGAACAAGAAGCGGCTACTTATGGCGCAATATAAGCAGGACCCGCTCACGCCATCGAATCAGCAGCAGCAGCAGCAGGATGTGGGTGCTGAAGTCGACACCGATTTACGTCCTCTCCAGGACCCTGATCTTTTGACAAGTAGTACCATTTCACAAGATCAGACGGACGGTAGCAAAGCCAGAGAAACAAAACTTCTGGCAGCGCTATTGGATCACACATTCGATCCTCAACTTCTGCATCAGCACCTGACACCGCAGCAGCCCATGTTGCCGGCGATGCGCCAGCAGCTCAGTGGGTCGGCGTACCATCCGATGCTGCTGGAGCAGCAGAGAAAGAATTGGGGCGATGGGATTGCTGGACTCGACTACGATGAGATTGCTGAAATCGACGACAATGGAGTTTTGAAAAAGAGGAACATTTCTCACGATCAACCGGATGGCGGTGTTCCCTTCTTTAGGACGCAGCTTCTTGATGAGCGGGTCCGTCGAGAAAGGAACTCCGTCCATGTGAAGGGATATGAGGCCAAACCCAAGGCCGTGGCTCCACCTCATGTAGAAATGACGCGACTTCCGAGACATGTGAGGGACATGTCGACTGAAAGCCTTCATGGCCAGAGCGAAACGGTCCAACTGCGGACAGCGTCACTGCCCATGGAGAGTGCCCATGGCGATGTCTCCTTTCTTGCGAGCACCGATTGCGACAATGGATTTTTAAACGAGGCCGAAAACACTGGCGTGGATGTCTTTTCTCTTCAGCAAGAGATACAGAGCCTGAGGCGCATCATCGCGGGCATGCGATTGGGAACGACCACCCCTCCACAGAAGCAATGGCAGATCCTTCACAGGGTTCGTTCCATAAAGGGAGGACGACATTCCAGCCGATATGTATATCTCGATGAGCCTTCTTGGTCCCGCAATTACAATGGTGTGAACTGTTTAGCGGGTTGGCAGTTGATCTCCGATGTAGATCGCTTTCTCCAGCGACATGTCAATATCCTGTTCGTTGTATATCTAGATTACGATGAGGATAAAGACGACGATGATGACAACAACGACTTGTCAGATGAGGTAACCTCGACGCACCTGGCAGAGACAAACACTAGGCATCTGGTCCCTGTGGCAGAATCAATTCAAGTGGTGTCGGATGTTCTTGACAATGCGTTAGACCGTCTCGTTGCGAGTGACCGGACCCTGCGAAGATCTCTACCTAAGATTGGATCAATGTATGGTCTCACGGCTCCTTATCTTGCGTTCTATCACTTTCGAGAGAAGTTCCAGCAGGAGGTCCTTTCGCTATCTGAGGACCATCAAGAACAGTTTCGTATTCTTGTTGACTACATATCATCTAGCGTGGGGGAAGAATACAGCCAGGCAGATAAGATGTTTGAACAAGGGTTCGTGTCGCCAGAGTATATGGAGTATTTGTTCGTACCGAACGAGATTGTCGTCGCTCAAGTTGCGGACCAAGTTCTTGGGTTCATTCAAGAGTCTTCTCTTCGAAAGAGTTCCTACCCCAGCAACGATGCTCAGCGAGGCGGGCATATGAACATGAGATTGAATGATCCAGATGAGGGTGGGTCAAGGAGCAACGCAACGCAGACATCCGACACACACCTTGGCGAAGGGATCCCTTCCGCAACCTGGACATTCGAAGCGTCTTCATGGACATTTGACGGGAGGTTTCACACCCAGAGGTCATCGCAAACTATTACATTCGGGGCTCCTGACGTTAAAAAGAAGAGGATCACGGAACTCAATGTCTACCCCTTGCGTTACGCGCCGGCCGAGGAACAACGCTTGCGCAGGAGAGGGATGATCTTTTTACGTTGCCGGACGCAAGCATATGTTCGTTACTGCGGGTGGGACTATGAGCATGACGAACACCACGTAAGATGGCCGATCTGTTGTCAATCTCTGACTTGTCTGACTGACGCTGGGCAGAAAGACACGAGGTTCATGATTGATATCGCTACCTACAAAAAGCTTCACACTGCAAAGAACAAATCTACACTACCCAACGCCCAACAAATGGATATGGCTTCGGGAGAGAACTCAAGGATTGACAAGCCAGACTTCTCAGGCGAAGCGGAAGTACCTCCGGGTGACTTTATGCTCCTCCTTCCAGCACACATCTATGGATTCAACATGCAGGCGAAGAAATGGGGTGAGTTGTTTGTTGAAGACTCAACTCTGCCCAACACTGACTTTGTTCAGTAAACCTGCGGGTGGATTGTATCAAGCCAGTGCAGTGGAACAAGGAATCGTTCAATAGTCTTGCCATTGACTCGAACACAAAAGAGATGATAGAAGCTTTGGTGAAAAACAAGATCGAGGCCGACAAAGCGACGGACGTGATAGCAGGCAAAGGGAGTGGACTGATAGTTCTTCTGCATGGGTACGTTCTGTTTAAGTGTTTCTTTGCTATGGTTTCGTTCATGCTCCAGCGCTAGTCGAGCTCGCCGCAGACTCTCACCTGGTCTTAGACTTTGCAACGCTAACTTTCTAGCCTTAGTGGACCGGGTACGGGAAAGACGCTCACAGCTGAAAGGTGATACACTTCCCTAGCATACGGCTCGGATCGCGCCTCGGATCGCTTACTATGGTGTAGTGTCGCCGAGATTGCAGAGAAGCCTCTATACCGTGTTACATGCGGCGATATCGGTACCGATCCTGTGAAGGTCGAGCAAGTATGGTAAACTGCCACAGAGTATCCAGAACCTCAGTCCTGACGCTGTTTAGTATCTTGAGTCCGTTTTTCTGTTAGGGAGGATATGGGATTGTGGTTGGTCTCCAGATCCGCTCATTCGGAATATCACCGTCCACTGACTTGTCAAGTTGTGCTGTTGGACGAAGCCGACGTTTTTTTGGAGCAGAGGACTCTGTCTGATTTGCAGAGGAATGCACTAGTGTCGGGTATGTAGCGTTGACCCGTTCTACGCAGACTCGCTGATCGTAAGCAGTGTTTCTAAGAGTTCTCGAATATTACGACGGTAAGCAGACACATTACTCGACTGTGAGTATGCAACAATTCTAAGCAGGGTAGCAGGTATTCTGCTGCTCACGAGCAATCGTGTGGGCACATTCGACGAAGCTTTCAAGTCTCGTATCCAACTAGCCCTGCACTACGAGAACCTGAATAAAGCACAACGCCTACAAATTTGGAAGAACTTCATCGGCCGGCTCGAGGACCTTGAGGTTGACTTTGATGCCTCTGACATCCACTCGCACATCGACAATCTTGCCGAATTCAGAATGAATGGCCGCCAGATTCGAAATGCCATCACCACAGCGAGGCAACTGGCATTGTTCAAAAGAACGAAGTTGACGTTTGAGCATCTGAAGCATGCAATCTTGGTGTCCGGGAAGTTCGACAAATATTTGGACGAAGTTCATGCTGGGACGCCGGATGACAAGATTCATGCTGGGACAGTAGACGATCAGTTTGCAAGAGATGACGGGATGCGGTGAGTTCAGAGCTTAGGTTAAGGCTCATTTGTATTAGTATCACTTGCCGTTCTTGTTCACTGCTTGCGAACGTCCTTGGGTAGCAGATCTGCAGAATCACTAGAAGTTTGTGCCGCAAAGATCCGTCCTCCTAAGGTTCGCAGTTACAAAGGCATAAGCAAGGTACCTCGGTACTCTCATTATCTATGTAGTTCGCAGGAGTAATATCATTTTGCTACACGGTTACGTGCTTCACAGAAGTAGATAAATCAGGACAATATGCTTCGAGGGCCTTGTCTGTTAGCACACTATGCAAACCTTTCCTAGTTTGGAGAGCGCAAGAGTTCCTCAACAATCGCTCCCGACAGTTTAATTCGGCGTTGCAAAAAGTCACAAAAAGCGAGGTATGGTTAGTTTTGAAACCCGACCGTTTATCACATACGACCACAGGTCGAGGAGAACTGGGCATCCCGTCCGCTCTGCCATACATAAGCCTCGAACCGTTCGATTAGTAGTCAGGTGGGTGACCACTGGCGAATCCTGAATGTTGTATGTTTTTGCATTCTTATTGCATCGCTATCCTCAGCATGCTCTAAATAAGGCTTGAAGAATCCTACGTGCTCTCTAAGATCCTAAACAATATATGGATAGTGAACTTTGTAGCTTCCGTAGGCTTTCAAAGATGATTACGAGAACGTCTAAAGCAGACTCGCTGCCAAGAAGTGCTGCATATCTAGATCTACAGTTATACATACATACAGCGTTGCACAACTCCCTCAGCAGAGCTCGTAGAAAAAACAAACGCCAGAGATCACTTCGTTCTTGAGACCTCGTGTGATGGGAGCAGTACGACCACATACAATGGCTTGGTGCTACGACACTTTTAGAGAAGAAGTGTACCCAACCAGAGAGCCTCTGGACATCGCCAAATGTGCCACGTCGAGATCCCGGAGCAGATGCCGCGGCTTGTCTCCAAAAGACGCACCGCTGTAGCGCAGGACGGTACAGCAAGAGGATCCTACACGCGATTGACATCAAATGAAAAAACTCTGGTCTTCCGCTCCATTGACTCTACGTCCTGTAATCGCCGTTGATCGTGACATACTCGTGACTAAAGTCGCCCGTCCAGTAAACCGCCTCCTGCCCGCCCCTCTCACTCAGCCGAACCAAGATCTCCAAATCCTCCGCCTCCAGAATCTCCGCCGCCCGCGCCTCATCCACCTTCTCCGGCTCGCCCTTCACCAGCAACTTCAGCTCGGCGCTGCCGTCCGTCGGCACAAACGACACGCTCGTCTCGGCGGGGACGACGGAGTCAACGCCCTCCGCGTAGCCCGTCGCGCACAAGATGCGGCCCCAGTTGGCGTCCTTGCCGTAGAGCGCGGTCTTCACCAAGGGCGAGCGCGCGATCGTGCTCGCGACCTTCTTGGCGTCGGCGTACGAGGCGGCGTTGGTGACGCGGATGGTGACGAATTTGGTGGCGCCCTCGCCGTCGCGGACGACCAGCTTGGCGAGATCGACCGCGAAGGCCGTCAACGTTTGCTGCATTTCCGCGTAGCCCGGGCTGGAGGCCGAGGTGATGAGGGGGCCGCCCGCGGCGCCGTTGGCGAGCAGCGCGACTGTGTCGTTGGTGCTGGTGTCGCCGTCGATGGAGATGCTGTTGAAGGACTTGTCGATGGCGGCGGAGAGGAGGGCTTGCAGCGCGCTCGGTGCGATGGGCGCGTCAGTGCAGAGGATGCCGAGGAGCGTGGCCATGTTGGGGTGGATCATACCGGCGCCTTTAGTCATGCCGACGAGGGAGTAGGTCGTATCAGGGGCTGAGGGAAGGGCGAAGGAGCGGGAGAGGAGCTTGGGGAAAGTGTCGGTTGTGCAGATTGCGCGGGCGGCGGAGAGCCAGTGCTGATGGGTCGAGCCGAGGCCAGAACAGGCGACTGGTATCTTGTGGATGATTCTCCTGAGAGGAAGGCTTTTGAAGAGTGTGAGTGGTGAGCGGTACGGGTGAAGAATCTATCGGACCCACCGCTGCCCTATCACACCTGTGCTCATGACGACCGTTCTGGAGCCGTTCCCATCTGGCTGCGAGCTCTCGTCTTCGAAGCACTTGTCCGTCTCTTCGCCCATCCTAACGGCGTCTTCAATTCCCCCCTTACCTGTCACCGCATTCGCGCATCCCGAGTTCACAACGACAGCTCTGATTCCACTCCCGCCCCTTCGTTTCAGCATGTCCCTCGTGACCGTGACAGGCGCGGCCTGGAACTTGTTCTTGGTGAAGACTGCTGCTCCCGAACATGGCGATTCCGAGGCTATGAGAGCGAGATCGTCAAACTTTGTATTTGACGGTTTTACGCCGGCGTGTGTGCTCGCTGCTAGGAAGCCTTTCGGGTAGGTGCCAGAGGTCGGTACATACTTCTGCTTTGCGGGTGGTATCGAGCCTTCGCCTGGAGCAGAGTATCGACGGATCTGCGTGTTGGCGACGGAGATGAAGCGCCTGAAAGCGGGGAGTTGGAGGACCATCACTGTTGGAGAGGAAGATCAGCTAGTGCTACCGGTACATGTGGCTGCAATGCACTCGGAAGGTCTTCGGCTCAGGGTTCGATATCATCTCAGAGCAAGAGTCGTCTGTAGTCCTGGGTGCAAATAAAGTTCTCGTGGATAGGAAATGCGCCATTGACAGACGAATGTACGACACGTAATCACGTGGGAGCGGGCGATGAAGCTCATGCACTTACCTCTATCACAACGACGTGTGCTGGACGGCCTGACTTCGTGCGGGATTCCTCATGGACACTCGACTCTGTTGATGTTCAGGGCCGAGGGCAGAATCCGTTGTAATCGTCTCTTATCGCTGACCGCCGGCGAAAGAGGGATCAAGCGCCGAGATGCTCGTGTTTATTGTGCTCGAGCGCGACCTGCGCTCGCGAACGCCATGAAGACGCTGCCGGAACAATCCATATTGTGTGAGGCCAACCTCGACAGCGGCCAACCGTCTGTTGTCTCTCCACCTTGTACAGGAGCAGGATTGTTACAGCATGAAACGTAGCAGACTAGACGACACCCCTGACGAGCCAGCTACTACGCCCAAGAAAGCGAGGACCGACAGCTACGGCTCCGACGACGAGATTGCTACACTCCAGTCCACACAAGCTACGCCGTCGAAGCGTCAGACTCGATCCATACTAAAAGACACCCCTAGGAAAGCCAACGGAGCCACCAGTGTTGCCGTCAATGGAATCGCAAATGGTCTGCCAAATGCCGTCCCGAATGGTCTGGCTAAGGGAGACGAAACACCCCGATCGCAGCGCAAGGTGCTGTTCTCCACTCCGACACATACTCGAGAAGAAGACAAGATCAATGGCACCCCGACTGTTGTGCGCAACGCGGACCGCTCTGCTCGACGAAAGAGCGCTCGGAGACTACTCGAGCGGAACATCTCCGACAATCTGAGCGATGAGGAAGACCTGGATGGCGAAGACGTCCTTGCACGGCAGATCTGGGATGAGGACGAGGGCAGCGAAGACGAAGTGCCGGGTATCGCAGAGGAAGACCTCGACGCCGTCGTTCCGGACACACCGTCGAAGAGAGGCCGCGGAAGGCCCAAGAAAGATCCAACGCAGATTAAACGACGGAAGCGCTCGCCAACACCGCCCCAAAACCTGCCACCACACGAACAGTACTTCTTCCAAAACCGTCCGGGCGGCACCAAGACGTCCTCCAACACTCTGTCGTCCCTCTCCCTGCTCAACCACGAAGACTACTTCGCCCAACTCAAAGCTTACACCGACCCTCACGCCGACGCGAAAGGCTTCCTGCAAGACCTGCACGCGCGCTCTTTCGACCAGTGGGCGTTCGAGCTGCGCTCGGGTTTCAACATCTGCCTGTATGGATGGGGCTCGAAGCGGGAGCTCGTCATGAAATTTGCAGGAAATCTCCACCACACGCTCGACACGCCGCCGAAGATAGTAGTCGTGAACGGGTACACGTCGACTCTGACGCTCCGCGATATCCTCAGCACCCTGGCCAGCCAAATCGTCCCCAAAAGCGCCAAACTCCCCGCCCAGCCCCCCGCGCTGCTCGATCTCCTCCTCTCCACGCTCTCCACCTCTTCTTCCCCCGCACCCCTCACCCTCCTCATTCACTCCCTCGACGCCCCACCCCTCCGCCGCCTGTCCACACAAGCCGCGATCGCGCGTCTCGCCGCCCACCCGGCCATCCGCCTCCTCGCCACCGACGACACCCCGACCTTCCCCCTCCTCTGGGACCTGTCCCTGCGCGCCCAGCTGAACTTCCTCTTCCACGACTGCACGACTTTCGCCGACCACAGCGTCGAGGTCGACGCTGTCGAGGAGGTCAACAGCCTGCTGGGGCGCAGCGGCCGCAGGATCGGTGGGCGCGACGGCGTCGGGTACGTGCTGCGCTCGCTGCCGGAGAACGCGCGCAGCCTGTTCCGCATCCTCGTCGCCGAGCAGCTCGCCGCTTCCGAACCCGAGTCGTCCCACAACGCCAACGGCGACGCCGCGCCCGACCCCAACCGCGACGGCGACGGCGTTGACGATGGGATGCGTGAGCCGCCGACGCCCTCGCGCCGCAGGAGAACGCCGGCGGCGGACGGTGCGGACGCGGCGACCGCGGTCGAGTACAGGCTCCTCTACCACAAGGCGGTCGAGGAGTTTGTGTGCAGCAGCGAGATGGCGTTCCGCACGCTGCTGAAGGAGTTCCACGACCACCAGATGGTGGAGACGCGGCGGGACGGGCTGGGTGCCGAGGTGCTGTGGGTGCCGTTCCGCCGGGACGAGCTCGAGGCGCTGTTGGAGGAACTTGTGGGGTGAGACTGGGACGTCGACGAGGGACGTGTATGGGGGGGTGGGGGCTTCGCTGCCGCGGCGGTGGAAACGCTGGGGCTGGGACGGAGAGGGTGGGTTCTACAAACTGACGTCGATGAGTGGGAGGGAGGAGTGGAGGATGCATGCATGAGATGAGCAGATGAGAGCCGCTTTTTTCGTTCGCTCTAAGAAGCACGAAGACCGCCAGACGCCGGATCCGAATTTTCTATGTACACGTACTCTCAACGCCGTCCACACGCATCGCTGCACGATGAGGCTCCCCGACTCTGAACCCGAGCCATCGTCACTCCATTCGGTCATCCGGCAAATCACCACCCCCTCTTCGCCATTTTCTGGTCCTCGGGCATCTTCTCGACGTTCAGCCCGACCATCGCCTCGCCCAAATCGGTACTGACCTCCGCCAAGACCTTCGCGTCCCTGAAGTGCGTGACAGCCTGGACGATTGCCTTTGCACGCTTCGCGGCGTCGCCTGACTTGAAGATGCCGCTGCCGACGAACACGCCATCGCAGCCCAACTGCATCATCAGCGCCGCATCGGCCGGGGTCGCGACGCCGCCCGCTGCGAAGTTGACGACAGGCAGTCTGCCCAGCTTGGCCGTCTCCTTCAGCAGGTCGAAGGGCGCGCCAATGTCCTTGGCCATGACCCGCAGCTCCATGTCGCTCATCTGCGACGCCTTGGCGATCTCGCCCGACACGGTGCGCATGTGGCGCACGGCCTCGACGACGTCCCCAGTGCCGGCTTCGCCCTTGGTGCGGATCATGGCCGCGCCTTCCGAGATGCGCCGCAGCGCCTCGCCCAGGTTCCGGCAGCCGCACACGAAGGGCACACTGAACGGATGCTTCTCAACGTGGTGAAGGTGGTCGGCGGGCGTTAGGACTTCGGATTCGTCAATGTAATCTACGCCGAGCGCTTCGAGGATCTAATACCACGCAGGAACAGACTCAGTCAGACAATGTTATGTTGGGGACTGGAAGCGGTATACACGGGTTTCGTCACGTCTGATCAGTCTTGGGATTGCGAGTACTTGATACTTACCTGGCATTCGACAAAATGTCCTATCCGCGCCTTCGCCATCACGGGAATCGTCACCGTCTCCATGATCTCCTTGATCATCTTCGGGTCTGACATGCGCGCCACGCCGCCCTGCGCTCTGATGTCGGCAGGCACGCGCTCGAGAGCCATGACGGCACACGCACCGGCTTCTTCTGCTATGCGTGCCTTTGGTTCGAGTTAGCGCGTGAGCGAACAGCCAGTGGATCGGACTCAGTGCCGGAGGAGGGAGTGGACGGTTCGGTGGGTGTGTACCTGCTCAGCGTTGACAACGTCCATGATGACTCCACCCTTCATCATCCTCGCCAGACCGGCCTTGACTTCGAAAGTGTTGGTTGACTGGCCGTTGCCGTTGCTCGCTGGGCCGTGGCCGTTGGTGGCGGGGATGTCTCCTGCCATTGTAGTATAGAGGTCGAGTACTGAGGTGTGATTGAGTGGAAGGCGATGGCAGATATGGAAGATGTGCACTTGGGAAATACGAGTAGCAAGGAGTGTGCAGAAGGGAAGAAGATGAAGATGGAGATGTGTGAGTCAAGATGTTCAGGCAAAAAATCCGGAGCACAGGGTCGATGGATAGACGCGGCATTCGGAGGGGCAATCGAGCAGGGATTCCCGCTTGGGATCCCAGCAGATTAGATTAGATCGAACTGGCCGGATGATGTCAGCTCAATAGATCGGGCTCGAGCTGCTGCGTCGGAAGTCCGAAGTGCATACATTGTCCGTTCCTTTATAGGCCCCTATACGGCCATTGCAGTACCTACACCCTCTTCTGCATTACCTAGAGAACGCCGTCCATCCCGTCAACACATCTGCGCTCCAGGATCAACCCCCGCAGCACCACATCCTCCGCCAAGCAATGGCCTCCCGCATCCTGCTCCCGCGTTTCTCGCCCCTAACCCTCGGCCTCTTCACCAGCTCCTCGCTCCTCGCCGCCCACACGCTGCTGCAACCGAACCGCTACCGCCTCCTCTGCGACACCTCCCTCGCCCCCGCTGCCGCGTCACCCAAGGACTGGAGCTTCTCGCAATATCAGGCGCAGGCGCGGACGCCGGTCGTCAAGGATGGACGGCTAAATGCGAATGCGGTCAGGCAGGTCAGTGTGGGGAGTATTATGGGTGAGTCGATTCTGTTTGGTTGGATTTGGGAGCGGGAAGTGTGCGTGGAGGAAGAGGGGAGAGCAGCAAGAAGCCAGGGGGGGGGGGCAGTGAAGCAGACCGAGGAAGAGAGACGAGAATGTGGAAGGTGTTCTCAGGGGGTTTGATGGCTCTATACACCGACAGGAGGGAGAAGGGCTCAACATCGCAAGGTCGAGGACAAGAGCTGACACCTGTTCCCCCCACCCGCAGGACTGGTAGGCGGTCTCGCAGTCTCTCTCTTCTCCAAGCCCCTGGCGCTCCTCATCGGCATCCTCATCTTCGGCATACAGGTACCTCTTCCCATCCCCCTCCCCCCCTCCTCCCCTTCCACTCCCCCATCACTCGCACCAAGCAGTCGCTAATGCGGAGGACGTACAGTTTGCCGAGTCCAGGGGCATCCACATGGTCCCATACAACTCGATGCAGAAGTACTTCACAAGCATCGACTTGCGCTCCGCCGTGCAGGACAATGTGGCTTTCAAGCTGAGCTTCGGCGCTACGTTTGCACTGGCTGCTTTTGCGGAGTTTTAGATGGGAGGTTGGAGGGCGTGAATGGAAAGGGTAGGATGGGATGCTGTAGGATGGTGTGGGGCTGAATGTGGGATAGCAGGGGCTGAAATGCGTGTATATACCAAAATGGAAGACTGGATATCTGGAGGGCTGAGAAGAGTACCCCGTGGGAAGAGCACGGGGATCGTATGAGATTATGCTACACGTGTGAAGCTGTGTCGCGCCCCTGCCAGGTTTGTCTCGTGTTGCCAAGTCCTCGTCAATTAGGAACAAGACCCTTCTTGCACGAGACCGGCGCCAATCCTGCGATCTCAGCAACACGAAGAAACCCTTTGCTCCGCCGAATCTGCATCCCTAACCTGACTCGTTCACTCATGAGCCATACGCGCTGACAGTGCCCCTACAAGCGACCCAGAACTCCCTGACGACATTTCCCGTCTCTTTCTTTCCCCGCAACCCAACCACCATCTGCAAGAACCGCCGTTTCTCGGCCAAGCCCACCCTCGCGCTCGGCGGAAACTCAGCGCCGCACAGCGCCGCCTCGAGCCAGTCCTTCGCGAGCGGCTGGCGGAAGATGAGTTTCTTTAGCGGCTCGGCGAGAAAGTCGAGTTCGCTGCGCGCGGCGTCGCCGCCGATCTGGCGGACCAATGCGGTACTGAGGAGCAGACCGAAGTGCTGGATCGTGTAGTCGACAGAGGCGTGCAGGTCGGCGGGGGTAGTGAAGGCGAGGTAGGCCGCCCAAAAGGCAGTGGCAGAGCGTTTAGGCAGCGGGTCCGGACCGGCGATGCAGGCAATCGTGAAGGTGAAGAGCTTTTCGAGGGCGGTGGGCGGTTGCAGTTGCAGGAGGACGGGCACGTAGCGCGGGATGAGGCGCGCGACGACGTCGACGCAGCTTTGCGCTATCTCGGGGTCGTTGTGCGGCTCGGTAAGATCTCGGATAAGGCTGGAGATGTGCTGCAGGACGACGGTAGCTTCGGCTTCAATACGAGTCGAAGATTCTGAGGAGTGTGTTGTGAGGAGGATGCAGGCGGTTGTGAGGACACACTCGAGCCGAGGAGTCGTCAGGCTGGTTTGTAGGACGAATTCGATAGTCACGGAGGGCGGCAGTACGAATGGTCCTGGTGCAGTCTCCGTAAATCCTGTTCTTAGAATATTGCAGGTCTCCTCCACCACATCGCCTTTGTCGGCCAGAATCTCCGTGATATTCTGGATGCAACGGACAACGCGTTGTTGGACGGCCAAACCTGGCCCTTGGCTCCAGAACCCTGTTTGGACCTGGTCGGAGTCAAGGTCAATAGGTACGTCGTCTGGCAACTGGGAAGCCCTGCCCATACTTGTCAGGCATTGCAGTACAGTAAGGCCCGCGACCTCGCTCATCTCATCTTCGCCGCCTGCCATGCACTCGAGCGATATCTGGACGTCTCGTTCG
Source organism: Cryomyces minteri (assembly GCA_005059845.1). NCBI lineage: Eukaryota > Fungi > Ascomycota > Dothideomycetes > Cryomyces > Cryomyces minteri. The sequence goes on from NAJN01000185.1 coordinate 20,129, forward strand.
ACACAGTCGAGCAGCGCTTGCAATGGAGCGACCTTAGACTCTTCGGAAGGAAGAGCCTGAACGATTGCCGCGATAGCTCCGATGACCTTGTGCTTGGTAAACGCATCTGCAGTGCGCCAGTCTAAGAACTGCCTGTATTGCTGGATGAACGCATCAAGCTCGGATGTCAGAGACTGGCGACAAGAAGAGCACAAGGACGAGATGGAGCGTGCTGCGCTGTTCGCCAGTGATGCAAGTCTTAGGGAGACGAATAAGAAGTTTAAAGCTGCTGGGAGGTACTCTGTGTGCCTTTCAAAGAATTCGGCGTACTTTCCAAGCATATCAACTGTGGTTCGTCTTGTCTTGGATGGTATTGAGGTGTCAGCATTGGACATATCAGAGAAAAGAGACGAACCCAAAACTCGGGCCAGAACACTGTCTCCAGAGTCGTCTTCCGAGATGGAATCTGCTAAAGCGCTCAAGCAGAACAACGTGGCCTCGACGCTTAGCCAGTCACGGTCGTGCAGTGAGCGCAGAACCAGCTCCGCGAACTTCTCAAGCATATCCAACCCAAGGACCATGTGAGCGGATTGCATGAGATCTGCGACATCAGCTCGGAATCCCGAAAACTCTTGCCTGCTGCTCTCCTCCCATGTTGTTGTGAGACTTGGTGGCGGAATCTGTAGTTTCACCCACAACTCCTCCATGGCCTGCATCATGTTCTGCTTGGCCGGGCCGATCCACCAAGGTGGAGACTCCCCAGATGCGAACATTGAGTCGGTCACGAATTCAACGTAGGTATTCCAGAAATCCACTGACAGTAGAGCTACCTCATCGTCCTCGCCAACATGGCCTGTACAGGTTATGAGACCATGCAGCATGCCTAGTGAATGGAATGATTAGCTTGATGTCAAGATCAGCGGGCCAATAACTTTGAGGCAGCGGAGTCGAAAAGGCTGAGCAACTCGGAACGTATTACCATAAAGAGCATGAGAAATATGTAGCAAAAGAGATATACGTACGTACCTATGATTTCCTGCGAAGCAACGGCATAGGGCTTCGTCACAAAGTCCTGTACCGCTGCATCACCGAACGCGAGCAGAAACGCGCCAAACGAGTGGGCTAGTTCTTCACCCCCTCGAAGTCTGGCGAGACGCTCCTGGCCCCATGGTCCTCGGAGGATGGAGGACACGGCCTCAAGATGTTGAGGTTGGAAGAAAAGGGCATAGTTGCCAAGCATGTCAGTAAATGTTTCCGTGGCTTCAGTTTCCAGAACATCCACGAACAAGCACTCCAGTGCTGGCCGTACCAGGATGCGAAGGTGTTGCAACGTTTCCGGCTTACTGATCCACGCTTGCTGGGCGTAGAAAACCCAAGACTGTGCCGTTGTTAGTGAAGTGGTAGGGATTTACGAACATTCACATTACCAGGAAGCAATGCAGTCCTTCGGATCGAAGTTTAACGGAGTCTTTTCCATCGGAAGTAAGAGCATAACTCATGAGTGTTTGGACGTCGTCGACATTCGACTCTACTTCATCGTGGTATTTACGACTGTGTCGAACGAATCAGCTTCTTATCGATCTGCACGATAAGGTGAGACCTACTGGTGCAAGTTACCAATGTCTGCCTTCTGAACCTCGTCGGAGAGTGATTCAGCGAACCAAAACGTTGCCATCGTCTGGTGGACGTTGAGATTTTGCATTAGGTCTGATGTTTGTGGGTACTGCTCCAAGGAATCTTCGGGAACGGCCTCTCCTTTGCAGAACGAGCATATCAAATGCCGGATACACTGCGGCCATGAAGCGGTAGGCCGGAGAAAGTAAGTGACCAGCGTAGAACACATCTTCTTGAGAACCAGAGGGCCCTCATCTTGAGATACGAGTCGTACCTAAGTATCTCTCAGTCGGTGCATTTCCCTTTTCAAAGCTTGCAGGTACAAGGAGCGTCTGACAACACAGAACAGAAGGTAGATACACAGACACATTCAGAAGTCCGCGGTCGACAATCTCTTCAGGAGTGTTGCCTTGTGTAGAATTTGGAAGGAAAACAATGACTTACGAGCCACGTAACTAGTCTGTACAGAAGCAATTGGGCGTTCTCGGTATCCAGTGTGTCCCTAGCACATGTCGATTAGACTCTCAAGACGATAAGCTTGAAGTGGCTCCACTTGCCAGTCTAGATTGAGCTTCACAGTGAACGTGAGTGCTCCGAAGAACCTGACTTTAGGGTCCTGGCTGCCGAGCAGCGCGTCTGCCATTTGCCAGCCATTGGTGGAGCGCTGGAGCGTTTGGAGGTGCTCCTGAATCGCAGCTATTATTTTGGGCGAGCCGGGTTCATAGAGTTGGATGACAAGCTGCCGGCCCATGTTAGCTTCAACGACAATATTGAACGAAAACGCGAGGACAAACTTGTTCCACTTCGGCGAGAGATTGTGGCATGGGCACGGCCGGATTGGCCATTTTTCTGCACACGAGAGATCAACGCGAGATTTGGTACGCGTAAGCAAGTGATGTGCGTGTGGCGGTGGGACGGGAGAAACGAACGTTGACCGTGGAATGGAGTATGCGCAACAGAGGATACGCCGGAGAGATGAATGTCTTACCTGTCGGTTTGAGCGTTGCTGTTGATAATGAACAAGTGCATCAAATCTACCTTGAACTTGGGGCTCAGGAGGGGATCGTACATTGGATGATGACAACGAAGTGAAACACTCCTTCGCGGTCGATGATGTATCACAGCAAACACATCTTGTAGAGTTCTTTCGGGTATCAGAGCGGAGGGTCACCCATGGGACTGGCTGACAGATCGCGACGCAGTGTTTGCTGTCACGAGTACGAGGAGAGCCTGCGACTTTACACCTGGAAGTTTCATGGCGTGCAATCTGCATCGTGCTTGCAGCAAGCGGGCCGAACCGTAAGGCATCTCAATCTTATATACCTTACCTCAATGCTACCTTAATTACCACCAGCCTTCCCAGTCGATGACCGTCTTATAGCAAGCTCGTTTGCTGGGTGTTTCTGTTCCTCGTCTCTTTGTCTTATGAACGCGCTGAGGAACACGTTCTTCAGTGTGGTTTCCAGGAGAGCATTCCACTCCTCTGCTCCTCGGTCTCTAACCAGGAACATGGAAACCGTCCATACAGGCGAGCGGCTGGCGCGCCTGCGCGAGCTTATGAAACAGAACAAGGTAGACATCTACAGTATGAAGAGCGCACTGTCCACGCCACAGAGCAGGCTGATACATATTGTAGTCGTTCCCTCCGAAGACAGCCATCAATCCGAATACATAGCTCCAACCGACGCGCGCAGAGGTCAGAGTCTACCACAACCTACCACAAAGACGGTGCTCATTCTGAGTAGAGTTCATCTCCGGCTTTTCTGGCTCCGCAGGCACCGCTGTCGTGGGCTTGGAGAAAGCTGCTCTTGCCACAGACGGCCGTTATTTTAATCAGGCTGGAAAGCAGTTGGACGATAACTGGACGCTTCTGAAACAAGGATTGCAGGATGTTCCCAGCTGGCAAGAATGGTATATACACCCAGGCTGAACTTAGTTCTAACGTTCGGAACACCGCTGAATAGAACAGGACGGCCGATCAATCTGAAGGGGGGAAGGTCGTTGGAGTTGACCCTACCGTCATCACAGCACGTATGTCGCCGTTTGTGTGTGAAGGGATGACACACACTGATGTGTTGCAGCCGATGCAAGGAAACTTGCCGAGAAGATCAAGAAGAAGGGTGGTGCAGATTTGAAGGCAGTCAAGGACAACCTGGTAGATGCTGTGTGGGGAAAGGACAAGCCTGCTCGACCGAACGAGAAAGTCAAGGTCTTGAGCGTCGACTTCGCGGGCAAAGAATTCAAAACGAAACTTGAGGACTTAAGGAAGGATTTGGACAAGAGGAAGAACGCAGGCTTCGTCATCTGTGGGTGTCCTCAAGTATAATAACCCCCAATCAGAAACTACTGACCTTTTGGATGCAGCTATGCTTGACGAAGTAGCGTGGTTGTTCAATCTACGAGGCAATGAGTAAGTACGGTACATTCTTGGCTCAATGTTCGGTCCTAACTTGAATATCTAGCATTCCATACAACCCTGTTTTCTTCTCATACGCTGTGGTGACACCCACCACTGCGACTTTATACGTCGACGACAGCAAGTTATCTGCGGACGTCAAATCACACCTCGAAGATGCTGTCAGCATTCGACCTTACGGAGCTATCTTTGAGGACATTGAAGCAATGAGCCAGTCTTCTGCCGAGGGACAAGAGCAGGATATTTCGGCCGCAAAGAAGCTAAAATATCTCATATCAACCAAAGCGTCATGGGCTCTTAGTAAGAGTCTCGGAGGTGAAGACAAAGTCGAAGAAGCACGAAGTCCGATTGGCGACGCAAAGGCCATCAAGAATGAAACAGAGCTCAAAGGCATGCGACAGTGTCATATCCGAGATGGTGCGGCTCTCAGTCAATACTTTGCCTGGTTGGAAGACCAACTTGTCGCGCAGTCGGCAAAGTTGGATGAAGTTGAAGCCGCAGACAAGCTTGAATCGATACGATCGGGACACGAACATTTCGTCGGCCTATCCTTCGACACCATTTCTTCGACCGGAGCGAATGCTGCAGTCATCCACTACAAGCCTGAAAGGGGAAACTGTGCTATCATCGATCCTAAGAAGATCTACCTTTGCGACTCGGGCGCGCAATATCTGGATGGCACTACTGACACTACCCGAACCTTGCACTTTGGCGAACCCACAGAGATAGAACGCAAGGCTTACACTCTGGTCTTGAAAGGAAACATTGCACTTGAGATGGCTAAGTTTCCGAAGGGCACCAGTGGCTTTGCGCTTGACACGCTGGCAAGGCAGTTTCTATGGGCCGAAGGATTGGATTACAGACACGGCACAGGTCACGGTGTCGGATCTTACCTGAACGTACACGAAGGTCCAATAGGTATTGGAACAAGGATTCAATATTCAGAGGTCTCACTTTCCGTCGGGAACGTCATCTCCGACGAGCCCGGCTACTACGAGGACGGCAACTTCGGTATTCGAATAGAGAGTATGTATTTCCGTGAGAGAGAGTCACTGTCCAAGCTAACGCTCCCAAGACATAATCATGGTGAAAGAGGTCAAGACGAATCACAAGTTCGGCGATAAGCCGTACCTCGGATTTGAGCACGTAACTATGGTGCCGATGTGCAGGAAGCTGATTGACGCGACCCTGATGACTGCACCGGAGAAGGAATGGCTGAACAAATATCATGAGGAGGTGTTGGAGAACACGAAGGGCTTCTTTGAGAAGGATGAGAGAACGATGAGCTGGCTGAAGAGGGAGTGCGAGGCATACTGAGTGGGGTTTAAATGCGTTTTATAGACGTTAGAGATACCAACGACAGCCTGCTCCCTGCAGGCAAGTGTTCGTTGTTGAACCTGTGATGTGTCCATAAGCCCAGGGTCGTGTACGAAGGTTGGAACATGCTTTGTATAGCATTCTGCTGAGTTGATCGATGTCGAACGTGCACTTGCGAACCAATGAGATTTAGCGTGTTTTCTTCAAGTACCCGTATCATGTACCTCTCCTTTCGACCATCCGTCTCTCCTCCGAAGACATGAAGCTTGACCCAAGGACAACAGCTGAAGCGAAGGGCTCGTAATGGCCGCTGCGACGTAATCATGTCTGGTTAATTATTGCACTTTCATAACGCCATCATGCATCGTATCTACGGGAATATTAGTCTGGTTTTCGCCAATGTCTTTCTCGTCATTGCGGTCTGCGTGTTTGCAGTGGGCTTCTTCCCATACAAACCCTTTCTACCTGGGTTAGCCAAGCCCTATGAGTATCTCGGAAGCCCAGGTCAGGACAGTCTTCCGTCTGCAAAACCACCCTTCAATAAAGTCGTCTTCATGGTAGTGGATGCTCTTCGGAGGTATAGGCTCTTGTAAGTAAATGTTGCTGAGCTTACTGACACTGTGTAGTGACTTTGTGTACTCCAACATTTCGGGCTTCCAGTTCACACAAAGGTAAGCGCCGGAAGCCTACCAGTTGGCCACGGCACGTTTGCCATACAATACTGTGTTGAAAGTGGCGGGATCTGAGAAAGTACACAGACCAAATGGTCTGAAGAGCAAAACTGCCAATAGTTTTGCTCGGCGCCATGAAGCCGGCATCACATTCCTCAAAAGGTCCTTTCGAACAGCTACTGAGTTACTGCAGTCTCATCAGGTCTGGTGCGGCACTCCCATTCACTGCACATGCCACGGCTCCAACGATCACCATGCCACGTGTCAAGGCCATCACTACAGGCTCAGTCCCAACTTTCCTTGATGTCATTCTGAACTTCATGGAGTCCGATACCACCTCAAGTTTAGCAAACCAGGACACTTGGCTGGCTCAGATGAAAGCCAAGAAGAGTGGCAAACTGCTCATGTATGGTGATGATACCTGGCTAAAGCTGTTTCCAGAGACTTTTGACCGTGCAGATGGTACCTCAAGCTTTTTCGTATCGGTCAGTGACGCCGCCTTGAGTGGTGTGTAGTAGAGGCTTAGATGAGGAAGGTTGCTAAGACCCTTTCGCAGGATTTCACGGAGGTTGATAACAATGTGACAAGGCACATACCGGATGAGTTGAAGAACACTGACTGGAACACGATGGTCTTGCACTATCTGGGGTTGGATCACATCGGCCACAAAGCTGGACCCCACAGGTAATGCCTTTTATGCATTGTCTCGACACACGTACACTGATCCATTGCAAGTCCAAATATGCTGCCAAAACAAAAGGAGATGGATGGTATAGTCAGGCTGATATACGACGCAATGGTGCGCGAGTCCTATCTCGAAGATACTCTTCTTGTACTCTGCGGTGACCATGGTATGAATGATGGCGGCAATCATGGAGGCTCATCTCCTGGAGAAACTTCACCAGCTCTGGTTTTCGTCTCTCCTAAGTTCAAAGGTATTGGTCAAAGAAGAGAATCCCCTACCACGCCAGAACAAGACCTGGACTATTACACTAAAGTAGAGCAATCCGACATAGTTCCTACTCTAGCTGGCCTCCTTGGCTTTCCTGTTCCGTTGAACAACGTCGGCGTCTTTATCCCGGAGCTGTTACAGTACTGGTCCAAAGATGTCCGAAAGCTCTATCCGGGTGTAGCACATCACGAGAAACTCCAGTTAGTCGCTGAGAATAGGCAACAACTCCTGGACGTGGTCAGTGCCAAGTACCGCGACCCCAAGTATTTCAGCCACGGGACACCGCAGGACCAATGTGACTGGTCGAACATGGACGACGACGACCTCATCTGCCAAGATGCGAAGCTAAAGAACATAGCCAACAATCATAGTGCAATGTCCGATGAGAACTTGCAAGAACTCTACATAGAGTGGACGATTGATGTATGTAATACGATTCTTATTCTCAACGTGACTGCACCCCCAATGGTGATCCGGATTGCGTGTCGAATTGTTTGGACGTGCACCTAGGCGAAAGAACTTTTGTTCTTCACGATCATCGCTCCCCTGCGCTCGAGACAACCATGGCACTCGTCTGTGGCTGTTCCTGGTTTTCTTGACTATTCACATCAACGTCAGACAGGCCTCAATTTCGAGCAATGATCTTGCCAGCACTGGAACATTGAACGCCAGCTAAGTATGCACAGTGGTGTAGGGAAGCGCAAAGGGTCATGAGCAGTGCAGCTACTGAGTACAGCGTCTTGCTGCTTGGTAGTGGCATACTCGTTGCCACGATCGCCGTCCTCCTGAGCGTCAGCAATCTCCCATCTCAATGGCTTCGCGGCCCCACCGGCTTTGTCTTTGTCGCAATGACAGGTGCCTACAGCGCTATGATGTTCGCAAGCAGCTACGTTGAGGAGGAGCAACAGTTCTGGTATTGGTTAGCTGCAGCCTGGGTAGCTTTCCTTACAGCAAAGAGGTACATGTCTGGTCTACTTGATAGGCTTAATGACAGCTGATTAAGAGCCGTAGGTTCCAACGAGTCCGCCGCAATCGAGCATCCGCAGTCAAGGACGCAATTTCAGCCCTCGTACTCTTGGTACTGCTTCGTACCATCACGAGGTGGAATCAAACCGGCCAAAAATATGCAGGCGCTCCTGACATCACTCATACACTTTTCCCGACCTACCCAATACTGATGTGGACAATGGTCACCATGACGTACACCGACCTGGCAAGGAAGCTCATCCGGCATGTGTTCCATCGCTGGACCCACAAAGTTGCATCGGCTGCCGCATTCGGGCTCTCCGTACTATCGTTGTTCTTCAAGCTGAGCTTCACATCAGCTGACGCGCCAGAACTATGTCCCCTCGCATTCAGAGTTCTGGCCCAGATATTGAACAGAGGTATGTCGATGATAACGCAGGCTCGATGTAGCTTTCTCGCGACTGCAGTGTCGGCGGCATACGTGATTGTAGCTGGGTGGAGGGAAAGTAGGATGAATACAGCGAGCAAGAGATCAGGTAAGCTCCTTCTTGACATGGGTGTCAGACCATAACGCTGGCGTTGTTCAGGCGCTTTGAGGTTGCTGCACAGCCGGACACGGCTTCCGTCTTCGACGGCGCATAGTTGTCGGAGTCACAACCCGGAGACGTTGCTTGACTGTCGCAAGTGCCATTGCGCGTGCCAGCGGACGACATGCTTGGTGTCGAGCTCATAGTCCAACAGCTAACGACAACACAGGTGCTCGCAAAACGGCAGAAGGGATCCACGTCCTCCTCACTCTGTTTCTGATGACGCAAGTCCATGTTCAGAACATCCCACTGTTCCTTGGCTTCAATGTTCTGCATCGGATCTTTGGTCAACTTGTCGACGGCCAACCATTACTGACCACGATAACGATGATAATACTGACCCACGTCTCGTTCTTTGCACTCGAAAACTCGAACGCAATCTCCTCTATTGACTTGTCGAACGCCTACAACGGTGTCTCGGGATACAACGCTCTAGCCGTTGGAATGTTGCTGTTCTTGAGCAACTGGGCAGGTCCGGTGTGGTGGACTAGTGCCGGTATTCTGATGCAGCTCGACTGCAAAGAAAGACTGGAGAACACAGCAGCTAGTAGGAAGGGACTAGGTCAAGACGGAGGAAACTTGGAGCGGGGGGCTTTGTCGCCCACACCTAGCTCAAGGAGGGCCGCCTCCAGTGGTGCCGCAAATCATAGCTCACTGTCAAGAGTCGGAAACCTGGGGAAAGGGCCATTGTTCACGCACCTCGCTGTGTCGACGCTGTTCATGTCTGCTAGCATGCTCGCGGTCATGGCAGCATGCACAGTGTTGCGGACGCATCTTTTCATTTGGACTGTTTTCAGCCCAAAGTACTTGTATTCGATGGCCTGGTGTTTAGCGTGGCATCTTGGTATCAACATCGGACTGGGGAGCCTGCTGTATGCCATTGGCGCGGCAGGAAGCTGAATTTCTCGGTTCTCGAAGGCTTGGGAAGGAGCTTGTTCTGGAAAGCTTGAAACGTTGGAGGTAGCCGAGAAGCCCTACTGGCGGTGATGCCATGACTGAAGCACGTCTCTTCCTAAAGGGTTCAGCCCTTGTGGAGTGGGAGCAGCTCTTCGGACTCTCTCGGAGGTTGCTCGATAGTCATCAAGGTAGATAGGCCTTGCATCATAGCAGTCCACTAAACAGCTCATCGATAGCGTTCGCTTTCTTTCGTTTCTTCTTAGGTGGCTTGGCTTCCGTGCTGGATTCCGTACTGGATTCCGGTCCATGGCTTCTTTTCGCAGCGTGTGAAGCTGGGTCCTCCATCAAGACATCATGCTTGGTCGAACGACCCAGAAAGTCATTGCCAGAGCTTGAGTCTGTCACAGCCATACTCTCAGAATGTGAATCGGTGACACCCATACTTTCAGAGCGTGATTTGCTGCGCCGTGCTCCGATCGACGAGATTCCGAAGGAACTCCTCTCAACAGCCTCTCCAAGATCTTCTCTCCAAATCGGCGTCCCGAGCTCACCCATTCCGGCCCACTCCTCAGCTGCGAACTGGCACAATACGTCATGGACTTGCTCCTCGGCCATCACCTCATAGGAGGTGATAATGCCAGTGACATGGCAGACGCGTGAGAGTGATGCCAGGAGCACTAAACCAATAGCAGAGAACTGAGTAGAGGTCGTCAGGTGGGAGAAAGCTCTTAATGTATGGTCAGCTTTTGCAAGGAAATGCTCGTAGCGATTCACTAGCTTTTGTCGGGAAACAGGAGATCGTCAGACTAAGAGCATGAGGTGATACGTACATCCACCACTTCTCAACATAGACGTCCTTCCACAAACCTATTCTCTCTCTCATCTTCTGGTCGACCTTTTCCAGGTCCTCCTTCAGCTTCTTCCCCTTCTTCGTCGCTTTAAGCATCTCCACGCTTTCCTGGTCCCGTAGGAGGTGTGATAGACCCCTTCTGAACCCCGCGAAATGCTTCCACCACAAACTTCTGCGGTGCTGGTTGTGATTGCGATGGAACATCACGTGGAGCAGCTTCTCTATGAAATGAAGGTCTTCGACATCGGCGTCGGAAAACGCTGGGAGAGGCGGAGAAGATGACATCTTGCTCAGATTCAGAGACAGAACCTCAAGTGCAATTGTGAGCACCACTGGAGAAGACCTAGAATTTCCTTCGCAGCTGTTCTTTGATAGGCCCCACCTGCCAAGATCTTCGTCTCCAGCTGGCACAGGTGGTCAAAACCCCCTCTGGCCAGACATTGTGGACAAATTGCTCGCTTCAAGCTCGTGTTTCAGCCTCTAAATTGAGGAGACCCTGCTTATCGAGCTGGAGCTGTCGCAAACACCAACCCACCACGACAACACTCCGCGCTCATCCTCCACTTTCGCCGTCGCATATAAGCAACGTCGACGACAACAAACAGCGCAGTCCATTGTGAACAACGACTCATCAAGATGTTCTCCTTCCGCCGCTTCGCGACCGCCTCTCCGCTTACCATCACCTCCCGCGCGTTCTCCTTCACTCCTCGCGCTGCTCTTGCACGTATGCAGCTTATTGGTCGCCTTGCCGCAGAGCCCGAGCTCATGCCGACGAGTACTGGAAAAGAAATGGTCAGATACGCGCTGGGTGTGAGCACTGGGGCTAGGGATGCAAGTGGGAACCGTCCTACGAGCTGGTTCAGGGTTGCGAGCTTCAGTGAGGGTCCTGGAAGGGACCTCCTACTGAGCTTACCGAAGGGGTAGGTCTCACATTCCTTTTCATCTTGTGCGTAAGAATCCTGTTGTGCGGAGCTGAAGCCTGCGCATGGCCGGATGGATTGGTCGAAATCGAAGCGCGTAGTTCGCTAGTCATACACTCGTGAAGCCTCGCTATCAATCAAGTACAAGAACACTGACATGCTCAACCCCTCCCTCTAGAACACTCTTGTATCTGGACGCCGACGCACGCATGGACACCTTCGAAGGACAAGACGGCAAGACGCAATCACGGCTGAACCTTGTACAACGTGTGTCTCAAGCCCTTCTCCATTCGTCGAGCTCTATCGCTGACAACACTTCCTTGCAGGCAACTTCGAGCCTTTGAGTCGTCCAAGTGGAAGAAGTACCGGTGCTGAGTCCGATGTTAGCGCCGCAGAAGAGCCACTGAGCGGTATTGGACATTCGTAAACTGTACGAGCGCGCATGTTGAGTAGTGTCTGTACTATCAAGCCTATTAGTCCCTTCATGTGTTTGGTTAGAGGCGGTAACTCGGGGTTCACTGGTGTATATGGCGACTAGGGTTGCCTCAATGCTCTCCGCTCTACCGCATTGGTAGTTTTGAAATCAAAG
>NAJN01000186.1:0-31866 GCA_005059845.1 Cryomyces minteri
CGATCTACCCAGTTGGCAGCGAGTTCGCCCTGTGTCACGCCGAGTCCCAGCTGATGAGCGCCGTGGTAGCAGTGTTGAACGAAAGCCTGACGGAGAGTATCAAGGGCTTCTATAAGCTGAGGACGGCATACAAGACTCTGGATGGATTGTTGCAGGCGGAAGACAAATACAGGAAGGGAGCAAGTGCTAGTATCGCGAGCACTTCGAGGAATTCACTCGATTCACAACGCTTCACGGGAGTGGTCCCCGGAGGATCTGGGGACGAGTCGATGTCCGTCTCGAGAACAAGCTTACCAAAACCACCTACTGAGAGGGCCACTCCTGCGACACTAGGGAACGGAGTAGATGATGATGATGATGACGATGAGTTCGAGTTCGTTGACGCGGACGAGGGACTCCCAAGTGACAGCGTGCCTGCACACTACCTTGGACATCTTGTTACAAGCGAGCCGCAAGGCCCGTTCCAGAAGCTTTCGTTGAACGACGAGCATCCTAGCAACAGTATATCGGCAACGACCAAAGTTGATTACTCAGTCCAAGACGAGGGGGCAGACCTTTCCGATTTCTCCAACCACCCTGTCGATGAGTTCATCCACTCCGGCTCAAACCTATGCTTCGGCATTCTCCAGCTGATGCTCTCCCTCATCCCGCCCGCATTCAGCAAACTCCTCTACATCATCGGCTTCAAGGGCGACCGTGAACGCGGCATCAAGATGCTCTGGCAAGCAACACATTACAGCAATATCAATGGAGCCCTAGCCGGCCTAATAACTCTCGGTTACTACAATGGCATGATCGGCTTTTGCGACATACTGACCGCAGACGCATATCCGAAAGACCGCTGCAGGGCATTGTTGGCTGACATGCGAGAGCGCTACCCGAGAAGTCATCTCTGGCTTCTGGAGGAGGCGCGGATGCATGCAGGAGACCGCGAACTCGAGAAAGCGGTAGACCTCACAAGCAAAAGCAGCCGAAGCCCGCTCAAGCAGGTGGAAGCGCTGCAATGGTTCGAGAACAGTCTCAACTGCATGTACCTGCACCGCTACTCCGACTGCTCCGCCTCCTTCCAGAAGTGCGTCACTCTCAACAACTGGTCGCATGGCCTGTACTACTACATCGCGGGCGTCGCCCACGTCGAGGAGTACCGGCTGCACAAAGCCTCGAACCCGAAGCTCGCACAGGTGCACGCAAAGAAAGCCACGGACCTGCTGAACATCGTGCCCCAGCACACCGGCAAGAAGAAGTTCATGGCACGCCAGCTGCCCTTCGACATCTTCGTCCTGCGCAAGATCCGCAAGTGGGAGCACCGAGCCAAAGAGTGGGGCGTCGAGTTCGTCGACGCCGTCGGCGTCAGTCCTATCGAGGAGATGATCTACTTCTGGAACGGCTACAAGCGCATGCGGACCGAGCATCTAGAAACATCCCTCGCGCGGCTGGCCTGGAGTGAGAGCAGCGCGAACCCGCTCTGGGCCAGAGAGGGCCTCGACGAGCACGCCATCCTACACGTGCTGCGCGCCGCGACGCTTAGGAACCTCGGTCGGACAGGGAAAGCGGAGGAGCTGTTGAAGCGGGAGGTCATCAGTCATGAATGGTCGAGCTTTAAGGGCCACCTGAAGGACAACTGGACTCTGCCGGTCGCGCACTACGAGATGGCGGTTAACTTGTGGACGGAGATGGACGCGGAGAGGTCGGATAAGGCGATGTTGAGGGAGTGCTCGGGCTGGTTGGAGAAGGTTGGTGGGTGGGAGAGCTACGAGCTGGATGCCAGGTGAGTCGTCTGATTTCCTTAGCCATTACTGTGGTTGCGCAAGTGTGCGCGCGGAGTTGGCTGCGTGGGAAAGCGACTCGAGGCGCTGATGTTGGCGGAATGATGCAGGATCGGGCTCAAGGTCACGACCGCTCGGGACACGCTCAAGAAATACGACACCGGGGCCGCATAGACTGGTGCTGAAAACTAGACGGCCCGGCGTTGACAGAGGCGGACAGTTGCATCCTTATCGCGTACGCGGAGTCCTCACCACGTTCCATCATGCATCGGGTTGGCGTTCTGGTAGAGTTGGGGCGGTTCCTGGCTAGATGCGAGTACATGGCTGATACACGTGCGAGAATCACGACGCTGCGCCCGTAGGAACACGTCTGAGGTGTGCGTCCTTCACCATGCGCCACAGCAGCGTTTCGTCCCCAACACTGTAGATGTCTCGTTGGCGTTCTGTTCACAGTGCTTGCTGCAGCAGAGAATGCTCGAGCCTTCCTGCGACGAGGCTCTTGTAGGCTCCTGGTGCACGTGGAAGAGGTACACGCAACCTTCCGAGCACCTTACTGCACGGCAATGAGACTCGTTCCGTCTCCAGATCTTCATTTCGGCTCAGTGAATCGTCTCTCTCACTAGTCGTCGAGTTTCATGTCTCGTTTTCATCAGCGCGCTTCCATGTCACTGCCACAACCGTCTACTGCCAAGACTGCGGTCCCGCACCCGCTCCAACACCGGCTTCCTAGGACATACAGCTCGTGCAAGCGCAACTGCAGGTTCAGAGGTGCTCAGAATGGCCGTACTGATGGGCTGTACCATTGCCTACCTCGCATCTGCTCGGTATGGTTCTGTGCGCCTAGTTGCTCCCGCTCGCAACACTGATACGGTGGTAGGTAGACTTTCACCTACACGTAAGCGGCAGAACGGGTTCTCGGTCGTAGAAAGGTTCTCCCATAGATCGGTGTGTGGACATTTCCCCCCCCCCAAGATCAACCGACTCGCTGTCCCTCCGTCTTTCGCGGATCGGGCGTCTTGCTTTCGTCCTCGTAGCCGCGCATGGTTCCCGAACTCTCGCTGGACACGGAGTCGATGTGCGCCTCTGGGCAAGCCTGACCATCTCGGTGGGCGTTCAGGGCTCTCATCCGGTGTGGTATTTGCCGCTCAAGGCGTGTGCCAGTTCAGCAGACTACATGTGCTTGGCGGGGATTGCAGTGCAGAGGTCCGCTGGATGCTTGCGGCTATACACTTTCCGTCAGATGTAGCAGGGCAGGAGTAACCACTGAGACCCGGAATTGGAACTCTTTGTATGGACGAAGACCCGCCTTCCTGCCTATGAGACAGCCACCAGACTTGCAACTGAGAAGTAGAAGAAGAAGAACTTGGACGCTCAAGAAGCGCAGAGGACAGCAGAGCAGCCGACACATGCGGTCACAGAGAGCTTCGGGGGGTGAGCCCGCGCCTCGAGAGCTCAACACACCACTACCGCTAGCCGCTGTAGACGGCGCAATCTCCAGCGTGCTCTATGCCCCTGCGAGGTGCGGCATCTGCCTCGGACCATAGATTAACAGGCTCGTCCCGCTGGTCTGCCGCCACGTCTTCGACCAGCAGTGTATGTCGCCATAGACTTGGAATGACACGCTTCAAAGGC
Organism: Cryomyces minteri; assembly: GCA_005059845.1. NCBI lineage: Eukaryota > Fungi > Ascomycota > Dothideomycetes > Cryomyces > Cryomyces minteri. The sequence goes on from NAJN01000186.1 coordinate 3,399, forward strand.
TCGGATACGGACGGCCGTGCCGCTACCGAGGTCGATGATGAGTACCATCTTCACCCAGGACAGGACGACGCTGCTTAGCCAGAACATGGCGCTGTTGAGTCAGGCCACGGCGCGGCTGAGCCAGAAGCCAGCGCCACTGAGCCAAAGACGACTCCACTGAGGAAGGAGACGGCTGGGATGAGTAAGAAGACAGCGCTGCTAAGTTGTTGGACGACGCTGGCCTTCGGGTTGTTGATCTCACAGGGGGTTTGGCACCGTGTCGCAGCGCCAAAACATCACTCCCGGAGGCCGATGTCATGGAGTTGCCTACTCAGCGGTGACCGCTGTACTCGGAACGTACGGGGGTTAGGTTGGATCGTGCAGTAGCATGGTGATACCTCGCCAGGAACACAAGTGGTGCGCTGTATTGATGCTCGGAGTTGAATCCGTTGATGATGCCGTATCGTCGCTCCGGGGTCATGCTTGCCGCCGTTTTGTACAAATTTTCGCTGCGTAGAAGGCCTCGACGCCTCCTGGCCTGATCTGACTGTTCAAAACCAAGCAATTCCTGTTCTTTCTCTGCATGGTGGCCATACTGTTACCGGACGATGGTGCTCCCGTCGTTCCGCTGGAAGAAGACACAAGTTTTGCAACCGCTTGTAGCACCATCATCACCTCAGCAGCAGCATCTGGCACCACGCCGGTGCCTCCTCCTCACAAATCCATGGGCCGCCATCTCGGGAAGATGTTCGAAAAGCAGTTGGCCACCGCCTGGAGCACCTCTTCGACCTCTTCGACCTCTTCGACCTCTTCAAACATATTTACCGCTGCTCAGAGCACCGTGCCTACTGCCGGAACCAGCAATCAACTTTCCAAACGTGTGAGAGAGGAGTCGAGATCACCAACATGCGACCGCGAAGGCGATCCGCCTACTGAGCTCTCTATGTGGAGTTTTCTTCCTTCTCGTACTGTCCGCACTTGAACAGGAGAAATGCGCACAGGAAGAGAGGAAATGCAAGCTCTGCGAGACGACTCAAGCGACGCTGGCTCGTCCGTGTCTTTGCAGCAGGACATGCTACGCAGGTGACAGTGGGTCGACCCCACATCCTGTTTCACGCCTCTTTCGCCGCTTCTCCCTATACTGACATGCTCTTGGCGTTCTCATGCTCACACAAGTTGGGGGATGAATCCGTGAGTGAGTCCGATCTCGGCTCCCACGCCGCTGTGTCCTCCTAGGCCTTTGCGAGCGCTCGGTCAACTGGGATTGCGCGCGGCAGCACGAGAGGAGAGAGCGGCCTACGACCCGCAATGAAATGCGAGGTGATTGCAAATCTCCTGTTCGTGCTACACCCTGGACTGACGCGATCTCTATCGTCGTAGACCACACGCTGGACGACAAGATGAACCATCGGATCGACACATCTCAACGCCTGCAGTTGGCCCGCAAAGTGCAGATCAGCGAGAGACGTGGAAGACATGAGAACACCCCGCTTGTACGTTGTTGCTTGCTGTATCGACTAGTCTCAGCTCTCTTACTGCCATTGCACGGAGGGTATCTGGCGACTGCCACGACGTGATCATAGTGTACTACGAGAACGTTTCTATTGAGCGCCTGAGTTCTTTTGGCACGTGTGAGATGACACCGCTTGCGATCCTGAAATGGTACGAGCCAAGGTCGCAAGAGAGCGATCTTATCCCGCCGACTTCGGGATGAACTACACAAGAACTGACCCGTCACCCAGGGACGCGAGAAGCCTAGAGCAGTAAACAGCCCTCCAACCTGAACTACACTGAACGCTAGGACACACTTTAGCAGCAATGACAGTATAGCGAAGTACAGGTCCAACCATTGTATGTGACTTTGCAAGAGTCCTGAAACTCTGTCCACCTGGTCTTGAGAGCAACCATCATGGCCCGATCGCATTCCTGACTTCAGAGTCGCTGCTCGATGCAGCTAGCACTTCGACCGGAGCTCTTCACTCCGCTCCAACGGCACCTCACCCCACTCTGGTACTCTTGAGGCGGCATCGTGCGCATCCCCCTGCTCTCACCAGCAACGCGAGCTCCAATCGGAGCGTCGCGATTGTAAGCAAGTCCGGTAGCTGCAGCTGCCTCTTGTACGAGGGAACAGGGCCGCCGTACGTTATGGCTGATGGCGTTATCTTGTCCGTCTTTCTTTTAGTTGTGGGGGATAGAGAACAGAACAGTGCGTACTAGAGTAACGAGGGGTATCGTGGTGACGTCCTGAAGGAGGTATACGCCAATCTACGTGGAGGAGTCGGTGCGTAGTTCCTCTACATAGGTCCGTGTTGCGTCTTAGTAGTCAGCACCTGAAGAGCGCGTCCAAGACATCGTGAGGGGGCCCTCGCTCAAGAAAGGTTCTGTACTGAGATCGTGGAACACAAACCCGGCAAATTCCTTAGGCGGCGCCTTATCGTCACAGAGGAGTCTCCTTCCATGCTGACCGGAACCTCCAACACTTGCACAGCCCACACTCGTCAGAACTTCAATGACTGTGTGTCCGAACCGGATGTTTCCTCCGATACGACACCGACGCAAACGCCGGCTCGAGCGCCTCATCCGCACCCTCTTGGAACCGCTCATTGCGCAGCATGATGAATTTGACAACATTGGCAAACGCGACTGCCACGGACCTAGGACCAAGTCTGCAGATCGGACCCGCTTTGGTGGTGAAAAGCTGCTCGTTCGTCATACCTTGCGGATCCAGCGGATTGGAGAGTGCGTTCAGGGGCACGGCGTAAAAGTCGCCGGTGCTCGAGAAAGTGTACGCTTCCCATCCGTCGGCGTCGCCCACGGGCTTTGACTTTACTTTCTCTTTGCGCCGACGGAGCAGCCCGTTCGTGGCTCGTGTGGATGAGGAGAACAATTCAGCATCGCTGCCTGCAGGGTTGTGCCGGGTGCCAATGATCGACTGCGCACTCGTTGCTTCCCACGTGCCCGGGTCATCTAATCGATGAAGAGTCTCGGTCGCATCTGCGAGGAGATGACAGGTGTAGCTCTCATTGGATTCACGCGGGAACCGGAGGCAGAAGGGTGGTTTCGTGGCGTCGTTGATGGCGAATGTGTGTATCGCGCACCTTCCAGTCTCTCGCTCGTTGTAGACGAGAGAGAATGTATGGACAGCGACAGCCCCGCACGACGAACATTGACGCGGATGGGAATGGAGGACTCGCAACGAGTGGCCTTTGAGTTGACCGATCTGGAACATTCGAACGACAGTGGAGCTACTAGGGTCGATCAGTGCGGCCATGTCGTTCCTGACGGTGATGTACATCCCAAGTGTTGGTACCGTGGTAAATGATCGGATCTTGAAAGGTTCGCCATCGGTCGTGCACCCAGGCGCGCATGTGTCGTAGCGCCGCGTCACCCACTTGCCAAGGACTTGCTTCGCCATATACACATGTCCGCTTCTCGAGAGCGCGAGTATTTCAAGGGACGTTTTGACCGAAGGAAGCAGACGCGCGAGAAGCAGTGTGTTTGCACATATCTCGAAGCGATTACTATACCCACTTTGGAAGTCAAGGTCTGTAAGCCAGCCATCGGGAGTCACAATCACGAGACGGACCGGGCCATTGAAGTACATGCTTGCGAACGAAAAGGCCAGTGGTAGCTGACCACCAAGAGGAACGTGCTGTAAATTTGTGTAGTGACGGCTTGGGAGGTGCCACACGGCGACTCTGCCAGATGCGGAGCACAATGCAAGCCACTCTCCAGAATCATCGATGACCGCTGCGATTATCGGCCAGATTGAAGGGTTCATCGTGGCGACAGTCAGGGGAATGTGGGCGTAGGTTTTCTTCGTAGGATTGAAGATTCCAATCGAGACCATGTAATCAAGACCAATGGACACGAAGTGGCCCTTTGAACACGCGGCGAGCTTCAAGATATCAAGCTCGTGGCACTTGAGTGTCCTGACCGACAAAACTGGCTCGTCGAGGTTTTGGTCAGTAGCATCGTCGGGCACGTTTCTGTAAGTCAGATAGTTCATGAGTAAGGTAATGAATGCCAGGATAAAAATTACTGCAAGAGTGAAAGGGAAGAAGTGCATATTAGCAAGCTCTCGCACAGCTACCAGCCAGGACCGCTCGGAGTTTATAGCGCCGCTACGGTCTGCACCGTGCAGGACTATGATGAGGGGATCGTATATGCGAGCGATGAGACCGTGGGCTTGTGGCCTGATGAACTGGATGATCTCTTTTGCAGTATCGTAGTCCTGCATCTTCAGCCAGGCCGTCGGAGTCCTTGTCCGGTTCATCGGTGGAGGCATTGGAGCCGGCATGAGAGCAGCAGACAGTGTCCTTTGTCTCCAAAGTTTACGAAGAAACTGCAGAACGGTCTGTGCTTGGTTCTCGTTGTCAAAGTAGCGCCAGTTCAGACCCATGACGAAGGTCACCATTATGGCAGAGCCCGCTATGCGCGTACTGAACGGCATTCTGCCTTGTCCCAAGGCATACATCCACGTGTGCTGCTCCGGTCCAATAGATTTTGCCCGGAGATGGCTGCTACTCACTCGGTCGAGCGAGTCTCGTAGCTCCATTCTCCGTACGTCTACGCTGAGGACGGCGACGAAGAACGTGAGATGGAAGACGAAATCGAATACGAGAGCGACGGCGGCAAAAGCACAAAAGGCGGAAACACCGGGAGAGGAAAGCCGTGACAGCACCCACAAGAGAAGCAGGTTTTGAGCTGAAGCTGCGAGTGACAGATGACCAACGTCACCAAGAGCGTTGGCCATCCGATGGTGTATTGGCATTTCAGGCGAGATTGCTATTACCGCATTGATGAGACGAAACCTTGGGCACGTATACGTTAGCCTACCTTCTCGTCGTTCATGACGAATGAGTAGTAAAGCGTGAGCATAGCAGCAATCACGAAAGGTGGCGATATGGCGATTGATGAGGAAGGTATGAAGCGGGAGTTACTCAGCTTACATGTTCTCCAAGCCAATGACCAACACTACAAACGGATAAGCTTCCCTAGGTACCTGCGCGAGGTTGATCTTGAGGATGCCACAAATTGCGAAGCTTGCAGTAATGGATGTTGCGATCTGTGATCCCAGTCAGGGAACTACTACCTTGCGAGCTATTGTAGGACAACATACCTGTGTGAGTGCCGTAATAGCTAGGCCAGATCTACTGCTTCCTGAGACTGACCATGACATAAAAAGCCATGAAGGAATAGGCGATAGCGAGTATAAGATCGTCTCTGGTACTCATTGGCTGGAAGCGGAATTCGTAGAGTTGACTTCGTCTGACCTTGCCGTCTGTTGGATATGTTGACCAACGGTCCTGACTCTGCTCCGCTAACGATGCAAATCGCTCCTCCCATGCTAGGCTGCTGCGAACGCTGAAACGGTTGAAGAGGGTGATGACGAGAGCATCAGCAGCCAAGAGCTTCGACCTGGCGAACGACTTCCCTGCAAACACTGAGGTAGGACGTAGAGTAAAATTGAAGTAGGACCGTCTGTACGCTTGTTCATTTATAGTGTTCAGGATGTCATCGTCAGCATCGATCGCAGACGCGAAGCAATTCCAGTGCATCAGAGGGGAGTGGTAGCCCCATTTGAAGCCCTCAATCTGTGGGGACGTAGACCCGGGGGGTTGCACATAGGGAGGTGCTCTTCTTTCAGCAGTACCTGGAGACATGTAATCAATGCCCTCGCCGAAGGCAGTATCTTGTATGACCAGGGCTTGTTGAAGCACCCGTTGGTCCAATGCTTTCATATAACTTCCATGAATCCACAACTGCCTCATCTCCACGTCTGGATTGCTGTCCTGGCGACCGTTGAACAAGCTTGCAGAGGTCGACACATGATGTGGTAGGTTGGAGTAACCTGCAGTAGGGTCTTCGTAGAGGAACACCACCGGATAGCAGAGGACGACACCGACGGCAACGGAGATGAGCATGGACAGAAGCCAATGCCGAGCTGTCGCTGCGCCATGGCGATAGAAAGCCTTCCTGATCGGGTGATTCGAGGAAAGTGAAGGAGGCTCGGTCGTTCTGTATCGGAGGTGTGTCAGCGACGGATCACCATAGTACGCCGCAGTATGGCTTCAGACAACGGCCTGAGCTAAAAACTTACCCGCGAAAAGGGTACAGCAGGTACCAGATCATTCAGAGTGTAGAAGCGCGTGCTTCTGGGGGAACAGTGTGGGAATGGGGTGCTGAGTTAAGCTTCCTACTGCGCTTGTGTCTGGATGTTCCTTGGCACAGCTACTTTGCCAAAGAGGAAGCGAAAGCCAGGGGGCCTGACGATTCCACTCAACATATGTTACATCGCATTTCGAGGAGTCGAACGCATACTCGATGTCGAGGAGGTATCGACGCAGTAGTAATGGCAGGGCGAGGAGCTACGAATCTAAACTACACCAGCTGTCACACTACACCATCGTTATCCCGAGTTTGGAGGGGTTCAATAGCTAAGGCTGGACTGCATTCGGCATTAATACCCACATTATCAGAGAATGTACACTTGCAATCAAGTTGCAATATACACGTTGAAATATCCTACAGATTTGTTTTGGAGTGACTTGTCGAAATGCAAGTTCATCACCTAATGTGTGAGCCCATCTGTATGAACAGTAACATCTGTCACCGTCACAGGGAGAGACACGGACACCTTCGTTGCAGACAGAAGCCGTTTGGAATATGCACCTTCGCCAACGGCATCGATATGTGCTATGGACAACATGCGATGGACACAAGAACAACGTGCGAGGAGCCCTATCCGTACGACCCGCTCTACCCCCTGTTCGTCTTTACCCTGTTGGATATGTCTGTATCCCCATCCGCGACGTGTACTATATGACACTGTAGCGACCACTAGCCGGAGCCCTACTATCACTATCCGCAGCTGCAATCGTGCCCTCCTTAAGTAGTCTCATGAGCTCCCTCATCGCGTTCGTGACGACAACCTCCGTGTCGCCCTCGACCAAGATGTACAGTTTGGGAGTCTCACCCGCCTCAGGCTCCTTACCCGGCGGGTAGAAGTTCCCTTTCGTGGTAATGCTCGTACCCGTTGCTTCCAAGATTTTGGCCACATTCGTACGATTCGTGACAGCCCAGCGAGCTTTTTGCGGGAAGTCGTTGATCTCGAGCGTGGCGTGGAAGGCCCCAGCGTCGGGACCCTTATTGTCAATTGGCACTCCTTGGCGCAGTTGACCTTCATGACAGATGTTTAGCTCCATACACACGTACATGGATTTGAGACAGAAAAGTGAGATGATGGGCTTACCTTTCTGGCTCAGCTTGCCGTGTATGGCAGCTACTGCCTGAGCAACCTTGTCCAGCGGGTTCTTTGAACCTCCATCCGCAGATGGTACTTCTGTCTTGTGCACAGTAATCTTACCGTCCAGATCGATGCCCTTCGGTACGCCTGGGATGGCTACGGGCGCAGGAGCGGCGGTAGCACCAGCAGCTTTGACGACGATCTTCTCCATCACAGCATCCTCCTTGTCCTCCTTTTCTTCCTCTTCGCCGTTTTCGCCAGACTTGAAAGTCTTGCGTTCACGGTTGCGGGCGGCATCGCGTTCCTGGTCGAGACGTTCGAGCCCTTTACCTCCGAACCCAGATCCACTAGCTTTTTCTTTGCCAGCCTTGACCTTTTCGATGAAAGAATCGACCAGCTTTTGTACTGCCTCAGGTACTTCTTGTCCGCTTTGTCGCAGCGCCTTTGCAATGTCGAGAGAGAAGCGCTCCTGATCCTCGGTGAGGAACGTCACTGCAGTTCCTGTGTTTCCTGCTCTGCCTGTTCGCCCAGCACGGTGTACGTAATCTTCAAGATGGTTTGGAGAATCATAATTGACCACAAGCTTCAATTGCTTGACATCCAACCCACGAGCAGCGACCGAAGTAGCGATCATGATGGGTACGACTCCGGCTTTGAAGTCATCAATAGTAGAGTCACGGTCTATCTGGTCCTTGCCTCCGTGAATGGACATGCACGGATAGCCTTTCCTCATGAGATCACGCAGTAGGCTGTCAGCAGATTCTTGCCGATCAACGAAGACGAGGGTTCGCGCATCTTCATCTTTATCGTAGAGTTCACCAAGAAGCTCTAGCAAACGAATGAATTTTGTCTCCTCAGACCTGACCTCAACTATCTGCGTGATTTCTGGCGCTACCACACTACGACCCCCAACAACGATTTCCACAGGGTTACGGAGTGTCTTTCTTGCTAACGTTTCCATGTTGCGCGGAAAAGTGGCTGAAAAGAGCACCGTCTGACGTTGTGGACGAATGTTTGCGGTGATCTTCATAACCTGAGGCTCAAAGCCCATGTCGAACATGCGGTCGGCTTCATCAAGGACCACGTAGGTCACCCGGCGCAAGTTTGTGACTCTTCCGGAATTGGCTGCCAGAAGATCAATCATGCGCCCCGGGGTACACACAATGACTTCCGCACCCCGCTTGAGGTCGGCTATCTGGTCCTTAATTGGAGTACCGCCGTATGCACAAACAGCTCTCAGATTCAGTGCTTTCAAGTAAGGCTTGCACTCTTTGTATATCTGCGTCGCCAATTCTCGGGTTGGAGTCATGATCAGCCCGATAGGCCCATCCATTGGATCGAGAGGTTTCTGGTCCTTGATGTGTCGGAACATGGGAAGCAAGAATGCGACAGTCTTGCCAGAACCGGTCTTTGCAACGCATACCACATCGCGGCCTGACATTATAGCGGGTATGGCTTGCGACTGCACTGAAGTGGGCCTCTCGAACCCAAGTTTCTGTATGACCTCAAGAGTCTGGACACCTAACCCACATTGAGACCACTTCAGGACCGGCTTGGGCACGTTGAGTCCCTTGACCTTGATGCCGTCCAATTCCAGTCTGAGATCCGCAAGCTCCTCTACGGTCATGTCGGCCATTTCGCTGGGTTCAGTATAGAGGTTCTTTCTGAAGTCCTCGTAGTTGATCTTTGCATGGTTCACGGTCGGGATTTCCTTCTTCTTTCGTTTCGTAGCCATGGCAAGTATGTCGTCTGGGTTGGTGTCCAGGGTGTTGAGTTCACCTTCGTCATCACTGAACAGTGCTTCTGGTTCCTGCTGACGTCCGGCTCTTGCTTTCTGTGTCACGGCTCTAGGAGCCTTAACATCGCCCAGACCGGACATGAATGCGTCCAGCGGGTCGACATCCTCCGCTTCCTCGTCCTCGACTGGTGGCTCTTGGACCTTTGGACCGGCGTCTGTCATGTGCACATCCAAGCCATCGGTTTGCAAAGTGACGTCGTTGGCGGCGTCCACCGTCTGTTCCTGGTCTTGTTGCAAGCGCTCTTCTCGCTTCTCAGCAGCAGCAGCGCGAGCGGCAGCGGCAGTCTCTTCTTCTGTAGCTTCAGTCATATCTATGTCGACATCGTCATCGTCGTCGTCGTCGTCTTCAACACCGTTAGCAAGCGCAGCATCACCGAAGACGTCTCCCAATGGAGGGGTCGGTAGCTTCTCTAGTTTCTTGCGAGTAGCTTGCTCGTCTCCAAAATCGAGGGCCCGTTTGCTGCCGGGCTTCTCTCCACCCAGCTGGCTCTTGCTGCCCAGTCCGAAGCCACTGACGTTGCCGAGGGACTTCAGCGGCTGAGCAGAAGTAAGTGCTGTGAATTTGGTTAACATACGTGTGATACAACGATTCACTCGACGAGAGCTCTTACTGGTAGATAAGCCTGAAGAAGGTACCTTCGATTTGTTAGCGTGCAGACCTGCAGTCGAAGAGTGTATAGTGGCAGACCCATGGACAGGTATCGCCACATCGAGCCCGAGGGCGGTGGTCCCGTTAGTGTTGGCAGCCGCCTTCTTCGCGATAGCTTTCGGATCGAACTTGCCAGCGTAAGGCGCTGGAGAGGAGAGTCTATCGGGCGAAGCTTGTGCGGGGGTCAACGCGGGTGATTGAGGAGATGCAATCGCCGGTGATGCAGTGGCCTTCTTGTCCATCTCTTCCAACAGAGCCCGTGTTCCAGTTTGTTGCTCCTTCAACTTCCGCTCCTTTTCCGCAGCGTACTTCTGCTTCCATGCCTCGAGCTTGGCCAACTTCTCAGCTTTCTGCTTGTCTTCATCAGCCGGCTTCGGCTTGTGAAGCTCTGGAGTTGAATTTTTCGCGTCTTGCCGATCTCTGCTATCGCGTCCCGGTTTTCGGCTAGAGTCAGAGTACTGCGGCTCATCGCGCCGCCTTCGATCGCGATCCCGAGAGATGTCGCGCCTGGCTCGAACGTCTCTATCGCGGCTCCGGTACCGCCGATCGCGACCCGTCGACCTAGAGCGTTTCCTCTCACGTGACGGCTCCCTCTGACCCGGACGATACGTGTCTTCATCCCTGCGGTGCCTGTACGAGTCACGATCGCGATCGTGATATCGTCTCTGTGAAACTGTCAGCAGGTCAACAATCTGAGGACGAATGCCGATTCTGCAACGCACCTCCACACTCCTTGATCGACGCCGGTAACTGCGGTCGTCCCGGCGATTGTACCGGTCGTCGTCACGTCGACTGCGTCTCGAGTACGAGCTTCCTGCTGGCGACGGTGAGCGGGCCATTCCGGCTCCACCGAGTGTCTGTGCGAGTGAGAATTACTTCAGAGCTGGGAGCTTCTGCGCAACGACCGAGGTGCGGATAGCAGCAACGCTGCGTTGTCGAGACTTGCAAGCGAGTGCAGAAGAACACGATGTTGAAGTACGTTGTTTAGGGAACTTGGGTCCCTGGACTGGCATGAACAGAAGTGCTTCAGTGCATGCCGGCATGTTGCTCTTGTCGTGAAACATTCGGTGACTCGGATAATCGTTTACCCGCTATCACGTGCTCGTTCCCCTGAAACGGGTAAGAAAGCGAAACGGTACCTCCATCTCGTACCACACCAGCTCCCAGCCACCGCGGCCTACCCTCCTGATCGTCGAAGTAAGGTCGCTGTCACCCGTTGCACGCGTTCCATCACACATAGCAACAATCGCCTCCCTTCTCCGTCGGCATGCTTCACCGTGGGGTGTTCTGCCATGTGAAGGCGGAGGCAACCAGAACGTCAACAAGCTCGTGCAACGTCGCGCAGCTATTGAGGAAGATACACCTAACGCGCCATATCACTGCGCCCACTCGGTCATTGCACTGCGGTCAAATTCGCAGAACCGGCATCGCCTTCCTTTCTCGGACCTACGCTACTGCTACCACAGCCGCCAGTGAGGTCAAACCCACGAAGACGGTGCAATCTGCTGTGAAGGAAGCAGCCAAAAAGCCGGCTTCCACGCGAGGACCATATAAGAAGAAGACCTCAGCAGAAAAGACTTCGACGAGAAAAAATCCAGCGAAGAAAGGCTCGACGGCCAAACCTTCGGCGCGAAAGACTGCGGTGAAGAAGAAAACCGCGGCTAAGAAGAGACCCGAACCCAAGGAAGTTCTCACAGATGAGCAGACGGCAACCAAGCAGGCGAGAGCTCTTCTGAAAGCGCAGTTCATGACACGGAAGCAACTGAGAGAACGCGCGATGCTGAAGGGGGAACCAAAGGTGCCGTCACTCAGCGCATGGAACGTCTTCCAGAGCGAGGGACCTATGAAAGAACCCGGCAAGGACAGCAATCCCCGGACTCTTATGGGTGAGCGCGCGAAAACAGGCGCAGAGCAATACAAGAACTTGACTCCAGCGGAGCGGGAGGTACGAGGTAGCCGAATGCTAGCAATAATTCAAACTGATCAGACTGTCTAGCACTACAACCACCTTGCAAACGAGCGCAAGGCTGCGATGGAGGCAGAGTACAAAACCTGGGTCGAGTCACACACGCCGGATCGGATCCGCATCGCGAACAACGCTCGCCGTCATATTCTACGTCTCAGGGCGGCAATGTCGGCAGAAGCGAAGGGCTTGTCGCACACGCGAATTATCAAGGACGAACGGCAGCTGAAGCGACCGATCTCAGCGTTTACGCTGTTCCACATCGAGCGCTTTGCCAGCAATGATTTCAAGGGCATCCCACACGTGGCGGACGCAGCTAGACTCAGTGCTGAAGAGTGGAAGGCATTGAGCGAGGGAGAGAAGAAGGTGACACATGTCGACGCTGCTCATGGACGTACGACTAACCACGAGATTATTAGAAATACCATGACGCCGCCGCAGCCAACCTAGAACATTACCAGCAGGAGTACAAAGCTCTCTACGGACATGAGGCCCCCAGCCGTCTCCGCAAGCCCAGTGCGCCTGCAGTTGCTACTGCTGAGTAAACAGACCAATAGCATATCAATAGCCTGCGATACTGTACCTCGATTCACGCATGTGTCACTGGACGGTTTCCAGAGGTCCAAGTCGACTCATGTATCGCGCTGGGTTTGTTCCCTCTCCTGGGACGTTACGCACCTGTCTCTGATATCCCTGGTGTGGTGCCGCAGGTCATGTAATGGAACCGTCCTTCCAGCTCTTAGCTCTGGCAGCGTCAGAGCGCTTTCAAGGACCCTCAATCGGCGAATTTTCTTCTGTATTCTATATCAGTATCTTATCGCGCGGGATTACCCAGGGCGGCGCGTGTGGAAAATTGCGTTATACCTGGGCGATTGCACAGAACTCACAAATATCTGAACCTCTGAATAGCCGAACGTCTGAATTTCGAATATCTTTCTCCTTCGAAAGCCTTGTGACCTCTTTATCAAAACAAAGAGCTCCCTCGGCTCTGCGACATCCGCACGATACCACAGATCCACAACGAGACGGGACCTCAATCACCTGCAGGGGAGTCCAGACACCTTGACGTACAAGTGACGCCAGCCAGGACTTCGGTTCCGCGAGTACTCTGTGCTTCAGCAACGCCATGAATCGTACTTCACTGATTGGTCGCTCTCCTTACAGACCCAACCACATGCACCACCCAAACCCTCCCCCCCTGCCTCGCCCCCTTCCTCAACTTTCGAATCACCTTCTTTGTTCGGGAGAGATTAATGTACGCCCTGCTGTGGTCTGGCAGACACGGGGACATGCTGGAATGATAGCGAGGTAAAGATCGCTACAGGCAGATTCAGCAGGTGACGGGCGTACTGTCTATCGGCAGTCTCTCTTGGCACTATCCGAATGGGTCAGATGAGCAATCCTCTCAGTAACAACGGCGTGAGGATGGGACTCTGTACTGGCAGCTGCGGGGACTGGGTAAGTAGATGCCAGGTCCTGCCTACGACAGGTTATCCCCAACTAACGTCCGATTACGCTTTTGCCGAAACGAAACGTCTGGCGGAAGAGGGTGCCGCGTTTTTGCAAGGCTCTTACGGACCGCTTGCAGACACTGGACGGGTCTGAGGGTAGCATCAACCCTCTCGTCTCGATTCGGCCGGCAAAATGCGGCCAGATGTCCCACCAACTTCTGCGGTAAATGCCACAGCGCCCACCCCTTCAACAAACCCTCATCTCCGGCTCCCTCCACGGCACGCCCAGCGCTTCAAAAATAGCTCTCTCAGAGCTTCCCTCGACCAACCTCCCCTGTGCAATCTTCTCTCTCCCCTTCCCCCTCACAACATCCGCATAGAGCCCGCGCTGATTCAGACGCATGCCCTTCCTGCTCGCCAGCAATCTTATGCTGCGGTTGAAGATGTCATTACCAGTGAAATATATCAGCGCGGCGCCGAGCTCGGTATCGGGGACGAGGAGCAAGTCGATGCGGCGCCAGATGCTTGAGTTGGGAAGGGCGCACGCACCGTGCCATTTGGAGCCCGTGTCTTTGGAAGTGGTGGCGAGGGTCGCTTTGAGAAAGCCTAAGGCGAAGAGAGCGGGGACGAGAACCTCGCAGACAGTGGCGCGAATGCGCTGTGTGGGTGCCGCCGGCGCCGTGATGATCAGGTCGATGTCGCCCGAGTCGGCAGCGCCGCGGCGATAGGAGCCCATGATGATAGCGCGGAAGGATGGGTCGATGTTGCGGAGCGCGGCCTGAACGATGGCGCTGAGCTGCTCGACTTCGGCGCGGGGGATGCGCGCCAGGAAGTCGGCGTAATGTGCGATGCCGATCTTCTGGTTGTCTGTGAGGTGCGCGTTTGCAGAAAGGTCGGTGAGTGTCTTGTGCCCCTGGCTGACCCAGCGCGAAGCCTGCGAGAAACCGACGCCGTAGATGTTAAGGAAGGTCTGGAGGGCGTAGTCGGAGGGCTCGAGACGGGCGTTATCAAGGCGGCGTAAACTGTTCGTCCAGACGATCTCTTCGATCTTAGCGGCCAGGCGCTTGCCGACGAAGGGGAGGCGCGCGGCTTCTTCCTGGGTGGTGATCTTGTGCGGCTGTTTGCGGAGGCTGGCGATGGCTTTGCGGTAGGCTACTGAGCGCCATGTGTGGGCGGTCTGGTCGTAGTATTTGCCCATTTCTTCGAGAACTTCGACCGTGCGTGCATTGGGGTTCGAAGCTTTGTTTACGCCGTCGTGCGCTTGCATGCATTGGAAGTTGTCCTGCCAGGTTGTTCCGGCTGGTTTCTTTGTCTTGCTCTCACATTCCTGAGCAGCGTCACGACTCTCCGAGTCAGACTCTGCTGAGCTTGGCTCGAGAGACTCGTCTTCCGCGTCTGAGTCGAGCGGCTGTTATCGAGTTAGTGTGCACAATGCTTAGATGCGGAGGGCGTCGGTGCCTCACCAGATCTCGAAAGCCTCCAGCTTCTTCAATCACTTCATTCAACGCATCATGGTATACTGGGGCGGCAGTCTTCATGGCCTTGGTTTCTTCTCGCCTGTCCGGGTTCGAGCAGAGACTGGAGCTTCCGCATGCACTCGGGGGATCTCTGCCACTTTCTTCGGTCCTTGAAGAAGTTTGCGGTCCCCGGGTTATGACATCTTTCCCAGCAGGCTTAAGTTGCAAAGACGTTTGTGAAGACGGGGCAGTTGACGAAGGTGGAACGCGTTGTTCGAGGACTACTTCTTTGTAGCCACAGACCTGATACTGGGTTTGCTTTGGATCAAGCAGCATTCTGAAAGAGATGCATTCTGCTGGATAGCACTCATCCACAACGATGACATCCGGCTGTGAATGTCAGCGAAGAGCTCGTAAAGTGGTAAACCGTATCGCAGAATGTGGGGGAACAATGCTCTGAGAACCCTCCTGAAAGAGGTTCGCTCATAGGACAAAACCAGCATTTTCACATTGGAGAAGACCTCCTCAAAGTGCTCGAATCTGATCACCAGGACTTCCTCAAGCTGTCTGAAGCTGACATTGATGACGAACGATCAGCCTGTCACTTACAGGAAGAGCAGCTAACTTGAGAAAGCCAGTGACGTGGTTGTAGGTCAAGGACCTGTCGACGATGACATGGGTAACACCTGACGCCCATTCCTTGATCCACAACGCGCCGTACTCGAGTGCTTTAGTGATCCTCATTCGACGGGCTGGATGAACGTCGTTATTCGGGAAGAAGTCTACCGTCTATGAGTGAGCGGCGATGAAAGAGGGAGCATCCTCTTACAGAAAGCCAAGCCTTTGAAGACCTGCCGAGCTTTTGGGGCTAGCTGTATAGCATTGTCCCTTTTCCTTTTGCCGCTCGCTCTCGGGACTGCGGATGATGGCAATAGTCCCGTTGATCGAGGTGGGACCAAGTTGGACGTTGAGTGAGTTTGTCTAAGCTGATCAAATCTTGGAGGAGGCTCCGTCCTAGTCGGCGTGTCCTTGGTCACGGTGACTTCGCCCGAGCCTGGTATTTGCTCCGTTGCCTCTGGCGCGGAGACTGTTCGTGTGATGCGATGTGCATCTGGAAGACGCGCGTGCGGAACACCCTGGTCGATCGGCGTTGCTTCTACCACCCTTGTTTGACGTGCGAATTCCCCCTTCTGGCGTACCCCGTCATGAGCCTGAGAGTTAGTCGGGGCCGTACCACTCCTTTTCCTTTTAGCTGCGCTGAGAAGTGCCTGTGATTCTCTGAGACCTTCGTCGACGGCATCATCGTCGTTGTCTTCTCGACCTAGAGAGTAGAGTCCGTCGAAGAGAGCTTTCTTCGTCTCCAATCTCTCCTGCTTCTCCATGCTTGCCAAGGTGTCTGGACGTGGTAGTCCATGGAGGTGAAGTGGAGCAATATGGGCCACACCTTGGGTGAAAGCAAACAGAGAAGTGGCCTCAAGCCGCGAGCAACCTCAGTCTCCTGTAGTATGGAGGTGCGCGTGTTCACGTGGACCCAATGAAGGGTTCGTGCCCTGCACCGCTTCCACAACTGAACTCTCTTCACATAGAACTTCTTCGGCCCGCGACCTCAGCGACGATGCCAGAGCCTCCCTCACTACTTTTGCTGCGCTCACTGCGAGCTGCTACAGGGCCCACCGCATGCTGGTCATGCCGGTACCAAGCGCTGCACTCCTCGTCTTCTCGCAACGCCGCCAAACTACCACCAAAATCAACATCTACACCTGGCACACCAGCGTCACAGTCATGGGAGGCATCCAAAAAAGAGAAGAGTGATGACGAATTCACGCCTCAGCTCCTGGGGCGACCAATTGGTCTCCACCAACCTCCACGGCCAGGTCAGAACACAGGCGTGGACAACCGATCACTGAGGCAGCGGCGGAATGACTTCGTCAACTGGGAGAAGCATCTAGAGAGAAGGAAGCAACTGTGCGTACCCTTTGCCTCCTCCATGTTACACGCACGATCTAAGCCTATGCTGTAGAGCCGCACAAGTCTCGAAACCCTACTTCCGCGACTTCAGCGCTATGAGGCACCAAAAAGGCAAATCCTTCCTCTCAAATCCGCGCCTCTTCAAAGCGGCGCTATCCCTCTACTTCCCCAACCTGCGCGGCCAGACGCTCGTCAACACCAAAGTAGCTCAAGACACCACAACTATACTGGACGACAAAGTGAGCGTCGTAACCGTCTTCTCCTCGCTGTGGGCCGAGAATCAAACCCGCACCTTCTGCAGCGAGGCTGCGAACCCTGGACTGCACCACCTATTGTTGCAACACAAGGACGTGACGCAGAGAGTCGACATCAACGTTGAGCCCAACACGCTGAAGTACTGGCTGCTGCGGCTATTCATGTACCGCGTGCGGCGGCAGCGACCAGCCGACTCACACGGTCGCTACTTCCTCATCCGGCGCGGCGTGACAGATCATATCCGCGAGTCGATCGGGCTACTGAACAGCAGGGTCGGGTATGTATATCTGCTGGACCGAGAGTGTCGGATCCGGTGGGCGGGCAGCGGGATTGCGGAGCAGTCGGAGAAGGAGAGTTTGGTCAGAGGCATCGCGAAGTTGGTGGAGGAGGCGAAGCAGCCGAGGGAGATGAGGGTTGAGCAGAGAGCGGAGAAGGCTGGGAATATGGAGGAGAAGGGGAAAGCACTGGTGGATGTGGAGAAGGAATTGGAGACGCAAGCTGTCAATGCCGGAGCCTCGTAGCCTAGCGAGCTGAAGATGGTATCATCAGGCGTGGGAGGACGCTGATGAAGGTCGCAGATGTACAAGGAGCTGTACGTTGTAAGATTGGTGAGATGGAATTAGAGACTAGGATTTGAGGGATCAAGGACTAGGAAATCTGAAGTTGGAGATTTCGTGTGAGATCGGCGAACTGAGAATAAAGACCAGGGTTTGTGTAACTAAAGACTGGGAATTGTGAAGGTGGAGACTACCATCTGTGAAGCTGAGAATCAAGAATCGGGAAGTGTGGTATGGGAGCCTAGGCTCTCCCCCAATGCATGGCTCAGTCATCTCCGGATCTATTCACGAGCTTAACAAGCTCGTAGCAATGTGACGACATCGTCACTCCATACTACTATGCTATGCAGCAGCGTGGTATATACAATAAAATATGAGCCCACGACATACCTCGACGCCTGGGGACCGCCCAACGCCGTTCTCCCACCTCCTTCGTCCCAAAGACAGCCAAAGTGCTCCGTATACGCCAACCCAAGCGCCCCGACGCAAAGCGCATCTCGACGGCCCTCTCCGTCACCGGAAATACAGCACCACCAAACAACACACCGCAATAAAAGTCCCCAGAATAATCCCATCCCTGCGCTTCTTCGCGCCAATCCTGCCAATAAGCCCGTTGATCCCCGGCACCAGCCCCACCGCGCCCGTGATGCGGCGGTTGATACTGCCCAGCGTCTCACGCTGGACGCCGAAGTTTTCATTCACCGCGTACGCCTGGCTCAGCACGCTGTCCGCCATGCTGTGGCTGTTGTCGATGCGCCCCCGCTCGTCCAGCATGTACTCCGCTTCCGGATTCGAGGCGTAGTGGCTGCTGATGTCGGCGCGCACATGCGAGAGCAGGTTTGCGCGGTCGCGCGCACTCGTTATGAGGGATGTCAGCCGCGTGAGCTCGTGCCGATGCGTTGAGAGTATTTCGCGGTGTCGGGACAGGTTCGAGGACTTCAGAGCTGAGGGGTGCGCGTCGGAGTCAAGGAGACGCGAGAGCTGCGCGAGGAGAGCTTCGCGCTGGGGTCGAGAGGGGGTGTTAGCTTCTGGTACGAAGGGGGGTTGTGGTGTTGTGGGAGCGGGAAGCAGATTCGAGGGGCGTATACTCGGTCAAGCGTCTCTTTTAGCTGGGCTTCTGTCCGTTGTTCTTCTTCGATGGGTTTCGCAGGGATGTTGCTCATGGACGCATATTGAGAGTATGTGTGGAAGAGCGTTTCTGTCTGCGGATGCGCTGGTGAGTATGTCGCGGCTTGCGGTTTGGATGGCGGGTGATGTACTTGTGTTTCGAGCGACCGAGCTTGTTGTCGAAGCTGCGCCCACCCTCCACCTGTAGATGCCATCGTCGCTTATGTGTGAAGGGACTAAAGTTGCGTCTTGCAGCAACATTTGAGATTGTCGTGTCCGTCGTCGGGAAAGCCTGGAGTTCACTGATCGCCATCAGGGATCTGGGGTCTGCCGTCGTCGTCTCGCTTGATCCCATGTCGGAAAATACTTCAGCCGGCCACAGAACTTCGAAAATCCCCCAGCATCGAAAAGTCGGTTCGCGACGACGACAACAACGACTGCAGCAATCCATCCGGACTCACCAACCCAACACAAGCCGCCCAAGATGGTCAGAGTCAATCCAGTGATCAGTACGGGGACCAGTGACTGATTGATGCGCGTAGTCTACCGGAAAAGTCAAGGCCGCCCAGCTCTGGGGCAAGAACAAGGACGACCTCAAGAAGCAACTCGACGACCTGAAGACCGAGCTTGTTCAGCTCCGCACACAGAAGATCGCCGGTGGTGCTTCATCGAAGCTGACCAAGATGTATGGAAAGCCGTCACGCATCCCCCTAAAACGCAACACGCAGTCGAACACCTCAAAGCAGCATTGAAAGCTGACCTCGACATTCCTGGTTGTAGCCACGACGTCCGCAAATCCATCGCTCGCGTTCTTACAGTCATCAACGCCAACCAGCGCTCGCAACTCCGCCTCTTCTACAAGGGCAAGAAGTACCTTCCGCTCGACCTGCGCCCGAAGCAGACTCGCGCCATGCGCAGACGGTTGACGAAGCACGAGGCGGGTATTGTGTCGGAGAAACAGAAGAAGAAGCAGATGCACTTCCCCCAGAGGAACTTCGCGGTCAAGGTACGATCAACCCATCGGTGGTAGCTCGGACGGAGAGCTGGAGGCTCGAAACCAGTCGACTGGCGGAAGAGTGCTGACACCCATTTACAGGCGGAGGCGTAATCTGGTTTCAATGTTTATATCCGGCTATTGTTCTTTCGCGAGCGAGAGTTTCTATGATTCAGCGACTCAACTCTGTAGAAGCACGAGCCACCAAAAGAAGAGATTCACACCGACAAATGCATGGACGGATACGTCGGATATTGACGTGATCTATATGGAGAAGCTGGCATCACACGCCACACCTTCCTCTGCATTGCTGGTGTACGGACTACGGTCACGGTAGGTCTCCTACTGACTTGTCTCACTAGGTTTTCTTGACTCGTTGACAGCTGGCTGCCGTGTATTTTGGTTCTGATGACCCATTGCTTCCTCATGCTTTTGACGATCTCTCTCGGCGGATGTCCACAACGCATTGTGTCAGATTCGCTCCACTCGCAATACCAAACTAGAAAGTCTCTTCGTCGTACGATGCATGGAACGCGAATCGCGCTCAATTCTGCTGTAGGTGAAAACACTGTTGTGTCACTGTTGCGAGAGAGAGCAGGCTGTATCCACTCAATAGAGCTCAGAAGTCTCAATCAAGCATTTGCGCTCTCGGACGTGCTCTGTGAAGCCCTCCTCGAACATCTGCTACACCATCTACGTCTCTGAAGCGTCTGGACAAGCAGACGCTACTTTTGTCGCTTTCCAGATAGTAACACATGTGCGCGGCACCGCTCGCGTTGTTCGCTTTACTTCTCTGCAGCTGTATTCAAAGTCCGAGCTGCTCGGCATGTCCTGCTACTGCTCGTTTCAGACGCGTGTCGACTATCTGCAGTCTAGCTGTTCACCGCGATCTTCCGACTCCGTGTTTGTCCCCTATAGACAAATCTCCATGTCCGCAGTAGGATCCGTCCGGGGGTATGTAGTTTTCCGTTGTGACAAAGAAAATCGGCAGCTCATATCCCAGATCCATATTCGTATTCGCATCTGCTCCCGAAGGACAGCCATCCGGTCCCATCCGACCAACCAGTGAGGTATCTGCATCTGCACTCCCCTTGATAACGCCACATGGTGAGCTCGAGACGCCAGACCCCCAATACGCCATGTACTATGCAGCCGTCATGCGCCCTCGTCACCACCAGAACGCCTCTTCATCTAATGACAGTGACATCATCGCATCGGCACAGTTCAGCCCACCGGCAACAGCAACTTCCCGACCCACCTCAGCTCCCAGCACCGCTCGTCCCGCTCATCGAAGCCGACATCGTGCACGCGATCGAGCAGCATCTGGGTGCCGAGGCCGACGCTCTCGAGCCAGATTTTTGCTTGGTCGACACCATCGTTGCCGCCACCAGCGCTGCCATCGGCGCCGACACCGCCGTTGATGGTGTTATTGTTGATGTTGTGGGTGTTGTTGGTCTCGTTGTCGATGACGCCCAGACGGCCGTCAGGCAGTGTGACGGTTCTCGGGGGCAGGCCGCGCAACTTGAGCAGCATGTGCAGGAGATCTGAGAAGCGCTCACCTTGCTGAGAGTAGTACTGCGGAGGTTTGTCGAGGGGCCAGCGGGCCGACGTGGAGGGAGTGGCGGTACCGTCATTAGCGGTTGCGCCATTGAGTTCTCCGTCTCGATTGTGATCTTGATCGTGGCCAGGATTGTTTGGTTGTGCGGCGTCATCATTAAGGTCCTGAAGGTGCCTCGGCGCACCCTCCCACGTCTTAAAAAGCCAAGCGGTACGTTCGACGCAGAGCAGTAGGATGACGGCGGCGAGGAAGGTGAGGAAGTGGTTGGATCCCCGGCGCTGGAGGAGGCGGCGCTCGAGTTCGTTCATCGCGCTTTTGCTCAGCACCGCGCAGCGCTTCTCGGTGGCGGCGAGGAACTGCGCGCGGATGAGCGCATGGGAGCGGGAGGTCGGGGTGATGGCGTAGCGTGCGCTGGATGGTGCTGATGTGTCGTCGGTGGCGGTGTCTGGGATAGTTGTTGGTGAGAGGGATGGCGGTTCGTCTTGGTTGAAGAAGAGGTGCAGAGCTAAGGTGGTCGAGGTGAGTATTTGGGTGGCGATCCAGAGCTCAGTCACTTTTTGGAGGAGCCCGTCCTACACAGTAGTTAGCTTGGGTCATCTCGGCGAGCAGAATATGGGGGAGCGGCTCAGTCGCTGACCTTGTATTCGACCATCAACCGTCTAGCCAATGACAGGGTGGGCCTCACGAAGTTTGATGGTTCGTTATCGATGAAGTTCGGCGCCAGCGTCCGCATGTAATTCTCCAGCTTCCCGGGTACATCATCGGTATCCTGATCGATCAGCTCCAAGACTTCGTGCTCTCCCGCGTAGTCATTGAGTCCCCTGAGTATAGTGGGATCAATGCCCGCCGGCCCTTCAAGCGCTCTATGGACTCGGAGTGCTGTAAAGGTGGAGAACGTCGAAGTTTTGAGATAATGGGTGGCCTCGATCCGGCCAGGGACAAGTATAATTTGTCTTTGGTTCTTTGCTGCAGATGTCTTGTGAAACGCCAGCACCGCGTAAAGTCCTTGTAGCTGTAAGTAAAATCGTTGAACATTACATGCAACGAAGAGGAAACCTACCAGCAGAGTACAGGTTGAATTGTGCAGCAACCTTCGTCCGTGTGCATGGGTATTTCCATATTCGGGCGCTTTCGACGTTAACGCAGGTGCTACATGGGCTCTCGCCAGAACACTGCTTCTAGTTAGAGGTTGTTTCTCGACATGTCATGGGTATCCCCTCGAATTAATCGGAAGTTCTGGAATGCGTTCTGCGGTGTACGCAGCATCCACACAGAATTTTTGGCCAGACGGACGATCTACGCCGTACACGGAATATACATTTCGGCGCTTCTAACGATTCTTGGGCAAAACCGACGAGAGAGTCACTAACCGGCTTCTTCAACATCCGACATCTTATGCAGGCTCCCATCTTTCTTACGCCCTGAACTTCCTTCCGCCTGGAGTCTGTGAATCTGCCTCTGACTTTTGGCTTCGAGGCATTGTTGCCCACGCTATAGTCCGCGAACTGCGTCTGGGGTTGATTCGGATTCATTGCAATTGGTCGCGGGTACGACGGTCTTCGGTTCTCAAACTCCAACGTTGCTGCAAGTTGCTGATCTGACGTACTCTGCTGCTGGAGCGCTGGATCGATCTGCATGTTCGCCCAAGACTGAGCTCCTCGTCCCTGTGGATGAAAAAACCTGTCCGAAATGCCAGCGTTTGGTACTCCGACGTCTGGCTCCACAGGCTCTGCAATGTGCTGTTGCAGAGCTTGCAGCTCATTTGCTAGCGACGCTGCCTGGGCGAGAGGCGAAGGGACCATTTGTGCGACGGGAGCCGAGTTGGGTGGAAGGGATAGGCCTGGTAGATGCGGAGGATCAGATAGAGGGTCGTGAAAGCCACTGAAAGATTGGTGGATGGGTGGAAGTCCGGCCCCATTTATGGCTTCAGACACTGTACTCTGTCAGTTGGGATGCTCCTCATCACCTGCGTTGACTTACACGTCTGCTGATCACCATCTCCATCTAGTCTTGGGGACTTTTCATGCTGGACGAGAAACTCGTCCGGATTGAGCTCCATGTGTGTGCCATCGCTCATGGCAGACGATCTCCGACCATTGAATCCATTCGCTGGTGCACTGATCAACTTTCCTGAGAGGTCCAGGTGCTGGCGTGACACCTCTGCAAGTGTTTCCAACGCCGACATAGCATGATTCGGTGGGTACGGGAGGACCATTGTTTGACCATTGGCCGTTCCACTCATCGCCGAGTTCGCCATGCCGCTCTGGTTGTCACTTAAGTTGGGTAGCTCGTGTAGTTGAAGTAGAGCGCGCTGACGATCTTTCATAGGAATTGCGGGACACTTCTTGATCAGATGGTTGGTCAAGCTGTCAATTCGACCTTTGGGAAACTGTGAGACGTCAGCATGAGTGTGCCACCTTCGCTACAGGATGCGACGGGGTGGCACCTTCTCTCCGCATGATTTACATGTGTGTTGATAACGATTGCTTGCATCCTCGAGCTTCTGTCCTCGGTCGAAGAACTCGAGAATGAGCTGGTTCGGTTTGCGTCCCATTTTGAGCCGTCCGAATCGCAGAAAGTCTTCCCACCTCCGGCTGCTAATAGGCGCAGACGCACAGCAAGTCCTGCAAACGCGCACAATAAGGCGCGATGATGCGGGCCGGTGTTTATGGTCTGGCAGTGAGAGTGCAGAATGTTTGGCGGTGGTGATGGCGGCGTAGGCGGCGAGGCGGTCAGCATCTTAGCGCGCCGATCGAGGACTGTCTTATCGCCAGCCGGAACAACTTAACACCGCTGTGCACGTCCCAAACAGGATAGTGGTGACAGTAGACAAAGCTCTACGAGCTAGAGGTACTCTGCAACCACAGCAGACGCTGATGCCACGCCATAGAGCTGGGATTATGGGCTATCTGCACGTTACCGTCGTAATGCAATTCTTCCCTCACTGCTCTGTCTCCATCCGTCTTACCACTCAAGGACCGTCGTGATTCCTGGCTCCTGCGTATTGCTAATTTTCATGCCCTGACACCGCACAAAAGCAAATGCACCTTTGGAATCAGAGACAGTGGATATAGATAGACCTCTCTACTAGTATTTGAGTATGTCCTTCCATGCCGGTGTATAGAGAGGCTGAGACGAGAAGCAGATGATGATAATACTCATTTGGACACGTATGCGATATGGCTCCAAGTTGAACATTCTCAAGTTTTCTTTCGCTTCTTTGGCTTCATGTGTAGCCGTAAGCTTCGGCTGCTTGAATGTGTTCTGCTCGACACTCGTCGCTTGTTCGCGGTTGCGCTTCTGCTCTTAGCATTTCGGGACACTCCAGTGGCTTGCCCACTGGCATTTTGGAAATCTTCAGCGGCGTCTTAGGTAGTGCCCGAGTCTCTTACCCATCTCCACGTACTCCACTCGAGCAAACCCTGGTCAATCAGGATCTTGGTAGAGAAGACACAATCAGTCTGAGAGGGGTTCAGCACAGGTGCCGACTCATTAGCATGGTGAGAGATCTCCTTGAAGAGCCGCGCTGTGGCCCAATAGTATGTGAGGTTGTTCCCGTCGATCTCGAGCAGAAGCCGAGAAATTGGACGCAATTCGCCCTGACAGTTCGGTGAAGCCACCAGATGAAGAAGGGAATTTTATCCCGGGAGCGGTTGATGTGGGCGCAGGCGTACTCTAGAAGCGGAGAGCCAGAGGAGGTGTGTGTAAGACTATGAAAACATTCCACTTTGGTCTGAATGCATTGTTCACCTGGTGCCTCGAAAATCGACAGTTCAAAGCCCAGCTGCAAAGCATGGCCACATTGGGGAGTCGATTTCGTAGGTGGTGGCCCGGAGCGTGCCGGTGCAGTCATGTCAAGTGCTTCCGATGTACTTGGTGCCAGTACGATCGAAGCCAATGCACCAGCTCTCACTACGGTTGCCGCCATTGCGACTGCTTCCACCGCTCTCGGCTGCGGTATGATGGTCTCCAATGCGCCTGTCTCTGATGCAGCCAGCTGGTACGCTACAGGGGGTGTGAAGCGCTTCGAAGACATTGCTCGACGAGTGTCTTGCAAGACGGAACTTTGAACCTCGGCGGTACAAGATAATATTGCGAGACGTGTCGAAAAAAATAGCGTGTGAAAAGCAGAGGATACCAGAATGAACGTAGACTTAGATGGTGACACTTTCGGATGGGAACGGTGTTCATGTCAGTAACCCTCAAAGCTACCACATTTCCATTCGCGCCAGCTCAGACTGTATGTCAATCAAAGCTTGCCATCTGCTGATACATACTCATCCCTACAATATCCGGCCTGAAGAATCTGAAGGATGAACACCCCTCGACGGAAACACATCTCCGAGTACCTGATACGTGAGTAAAACAGAAGATGCCAGCGTGACTATCGTGAGATGGTCAGGTATAGTGGTATACCGAGGAAAGGCGCAAGAAATCACTAAGGTAACTAAAACGATAGCGACTCCGACCGCCTTTTGATTATGCCAAGCCATACAGCTTAGATGTCTCTCAGTGTCTTCATTCCCCTTGAGTCCGTAGTCGCCTTAGAGACTGGGATACTCACTCTTGAGTTACATTGGTCTGTCCTGCAATGCTAGGCGTCCTCGGCCCGTATGCACATGAGCTCTCGTGATAAACGCACGAAGCTTTTGAGCTCTTAAGGTCGAAGAACTTCGATACCCATCTAAGCCCCTACGAAACCACTCCTCCACAATTCATGATGACGTCAACGAACCGAGGTGCAGATGTAAACAATCGCCTCTATCTTGCGACTCGTAGGCATTTACATCTACCTGCCTAGTCAACCATCGTTTGCAAAGATCCTATCTCCCACCAGGCCTCCCAAGAGCTGCAACAATCTCACTCAAAGTCACACATAAACCACAAGTAAACAAAATGGCCTCCAACAACAATCAGCAGCCCGGTCTCATCGCCAGCCACGTCGAGTACATTAAGGGCGCAGCAGTCGTACGTCCCACCCTTTCCACTATTCTCCAACATTCCGACCCCTCACAAAAACCCCCACCGCTAATACCACACCATCTAGGGCGCAATCGGTGCGGCAACTGGCAGTGAAGCGTGGAAGCAGTCCGGCGAAGAGGAGAAGCAGCACGGCATCTCCGCAATGAAAGCAGCAAGCGAGAACCGCGATCCTGCGACGCAGGGCTATGGCAAGGTGGAGGAGCTGGCAGGGCGGGTGACGGGGTGTGAAGGCATGGAGAAAGAGGGGGCGGAGAGCGCGGCGCACAAGGGACAGTAGGGGAAGGGAGCTGCAGAAGTGGCGTTCGTGATAGAAGCATTGCAATCGATTGCAATCGAACACAAAGGCTGTGCCGTTGCGCAGGTGTGAAGCGGCGACCTGCTTGTGTATGGAAAGTGTTTGGTATTGGATGTGTGGGAGCATGAGCGCATTGCCACCACCAACTCAACTCTACTTCGAGGGGACCGCGCCTAGTGTCTAAAAGATGCTGGCGGAATTCGTTAGGAAGGTCTGTGTCTCCCTTCGATCCCAGCTTCGTGGCCTTCTTGTTCGTTCTTTACGCTGCTGCCATCTGTACGAAAACTCGTACTGCGTAAGAAGCGCCTGAGGTGCACTTCAGGCCTGCTGCTGCTGCTTCTTGCGTCACTCGTGTTCGCAAGAGACAGAAAACCCCCGACGCATAGTGGTGTAGGGTACGCAGTGTTTTGGATGGTACAGCGCTGAGTGCGACAAGGCGTCTTCACTCTCAGTCCCGGTGGTCAGACCACACACTGGCCGCAGCACTATGCACTGCTATCTTTTCCACTACTGCTGCTGCGTAGCGACTTTCTTCCGGTTCGAACGCAGGAACAAATCGTCAGTTCGTAGGGGTCCATTCCAGCAGGGCCAGGGGACGGAGATCGTGAAACCTGGTACACGTACACGTACACGCACAGTCTTTCAACAAGCATACGCGGCGGTAAGGGATGCAGCGACAGGGCCACCTCATACAGGGGGCGACGTCACGACCCGCAGCTCCACTTGCAATCTACGTCGTCGACTTTAAGAATGTGATACACGAACACGAATCCGAGTCTACGCCATCGTTGTCAATGCTGACACCCCGATTGGGCGACTCGAGCGGCTCTTCAGACTTCAGCGATCCACCCGTCAAGCCCACCGCAAGCCACCAAGCCACCATTCCAGGAACGACCGCCCGAGGGTGAACGTCAGCACACTCGGGCGGGTTGGCCTCCTCCGCCGCACAGACATCCCCCCCAGTTGAAGATTGTGCTGTAGCACGCCGATGTACACGCGGCCCAGGGCGGAAAGACAGTTGCGTATGTCACCAGCCGAAGCTTTGCCCAAGCCTCTTGCGCGCTTCCGTGTTTCGTCTTGGTGGGAGAGCGAATGGGACGGAGTGCGCATGTCTCCGTCCAACGTCAATCTGCAGTTGCCCGGGTGTATCTGGGACAGGGAATGATGTAAAATCGCTGGCTGGATGGGATGTTGCAGGCTGGAGGATGGTCCATGTTTCATCTACGCACTGCGGAGGTAGGGGCGTTGGAATCGTAGTACTATATTCAACACACTGCTGCTCGTTCCGGTCCAGGTCAAGCCGCCTCTTCGTTCCTCCCCTATCCGTAGCATACTGCTCCCCTAAGAACGATTCCACTCTCACCGTTATAGAAAAAAACCATTCCCACTCTTCGCCCTGTCTTGATTTATCAGGACCTCGTCCCTTGTTTACTCTACTCTCGAGCTACTCCTCCGTCATACACGAAACATGCATTTCTCCACCCGCAACGCGCTCGCAGCTCTTGCGTTAGGTAAGTCTTGCACTTCATGTTCACTATTGCAAGGCCTGTCGTTACTGACGAGCAACCCCATCAGCATCCACAGCCTTCGCTCAAGACGGCGGCCAAGACGGTGGCCAGCCGTCACCATCAGAAATTGCGAAGACGCAGAACATCATCATCGCACATGGCATAATGATGGGCATCGCTTTCGCCGTTCTCTTTCCTTTCGGCGCGATCATCATGCGTCTGTTCAAGTTCCGCGGCGTCGTCTGGTTCCACGCAGGCTGGCAGATTTTCACATACATCGTTGCGCTCGCCGCCTTCGGGCTGGGCATCTGGCTGGCGCTGTTGACGAATCAGGTATGTCGTTCACATACTCTGGACAATTCTTGATACAACCCCAACTAACACGCATCTCCTCAGCTCGTTACACCTAACGGCCATTCAATCATCGGCATCATCGTCATCGGCGCGCTCTTGTTCCAACCCATCGGTGGTTTCCTGCACCACTATCTCTACGTCAAGTATCAGCGTCCCACAGCCGTGGGCAAAAGCCATCGCTGGATCGGCCGCGTGTTCATCATCCTCGGCACCATCAACGGTGGGCTAGGCTTGCAACTTGCGAATGAGGGCAAGGGTGCCACCATAGCTTACAGCGTGCTTGCTGTATTCTTCTTCCTATTGTGGTTCGTGGTTGTGTTGGTGGGAAACTTGAAGACGAAGA
>NAJN01000187.1:0-31827 GCA_005059845.1 Cryomyces minteri
TCCGTCTTAGCAGCGACACCATGGCTTTGTAGCGATGTGGTTCAGAGCCATCGGCAGGAAACAGCGCCTCCTTCGCGGCCATCTGAAATCTTTCAGCCCCAAACTTCCGATATTCGGCCGTGTCGCTGTCGGCGACCAGTCCGGCATGGAATCCCCAGCTACACACCACTGCACCATATATGGCCGACACGCCCCCTGCGTCGAACTGCAACCGCTCTTGTCGACTGCCTTCGTGGACCAGCATCCTCGCACCGGGGGAGAATGTAGCCTTGAAGAGAGGCAGCGGCTGATGTGCCCCTTTGATCATTGTAGCTAGGCCCAAAGTGTTGTCTGTGGTGATGTCGAGGGAGTGCGCCAGCGCGTTCCCAGTACCCAGTGGAAGGAGCGCTATGCTGGGTCTAACATACTGGTTGCTTCGACGGCCACCAAGGAGAGCGTTGACAACGTCGACGACACCGCCGTCTCCGCTGAGAAGAACAATTGCTTGAGCGTTGCCTTCGTTCGCGCGAGGTAGGAAGACAGACGTCGTGAGCTCAGTGATAGTGCGCTCGGACTGGGTGCAGTGCACAACGTAATCACGAGACTCTTGCAAGCCTGTGTAGCTTAGTACGTGTTTGACGACGTTGTAGAAAAGATCCAATGCCAGGCCCGCTCCTGAAAGTGTCGAGATTACTACATGCAGGTTCGGTCGGCCTTTATTGCCATCTCTGTCACTACGCAACTGCCAGCAGGAGGAGCCGGATGGTGAGAAATCATGGATGAAGTGCTCGGGCAATCGCGTCGCTATCATGGACTGGAAGAGGGGGATCTTCCTAGCAGAAGCATTGTCGGGAGGGACGACATAGAGGATCGAATAGTCGTCCGGAAACTGCGCGTGGACGGGCAAGAGTGCAATAATGTCCTCCCTCTGGAGTGTCTCGACACGATCGCTATCTGCGAACCGATAGCTTAGCAGCTGCAGCTCCCCGTTGCGCGTGTACTCGAATTCAGCCGGGTTCCCGTCGACCTGGCCACTCGTTCGGAGGCTTTTCGAGTCCGAAGCGCCCATGGGCATGGAGGGCGCAGGGCATGAGCAGCTGTGGAGAGAGGGTAAATCGAAGGAGCATCCAGACGGACATGGTGGGGAGCTGCCAACTGGTGTCGGAGGAGAAGCACAAGAGCGTGTCTTCAATTGGCCTCAGGAGAACGCTTAAACTCATGGCACGACCGTTCACGGGCCTCTGCAGCGCTCAGCATGCCATTATTTTCGCCAATACAGCGCGCTCTCCTGCTGCCTCCGCCGTCAGCTGTCACACTGCACCGACGACCTTCACCTCCTCTCCTGCCCACAACAAGACACGGCCAATCAACGCTACCGCCACGGCCAGGACGCCCAACACTGAGCTTCTACGCCGCCCAGTCTCGCCTGTCTGATTTCTTGCCGCGCCTCGAGCCTGATGCAGGCGTGTCCGAAACCGAAACGATGATCTTGAAACGTGCAGACGCAGACAACGATGGGAACACCCACCGCGGAATGTCTGGATGGGGCGCTTTTGTCATTGTTGTGGTAGTCTTCCTCATCTTTGCCGCCGTAGGCTGGGTCATGTAAGATGGTCCTATCTCACAAAACCGCACAGACCCTGCCAACTGCAGACTCACTCAAACGTTTAGCTTCGCGCATCTCCGCGCTCGCCGTCTCGGCCTCCCCCCTCCTCGTCTCAATCCTTTCAGCAACCGCTATGGCGCGTCTCGCAATTACCCCTCCCCGGCCCCCAGCGGCCCACTCGCCTGGCTCACCTCCAAGTTTCGCGCATTTCGATTCAATCGCACCGCTGGGGGCGGCTACGAGGAAGCCACATCCGGCCGTGATCGCCGCGGCTTTGGACCGCTGGACCCAGATGGAGCGTGGGATACCCGGGTCGGGAACGAAGCGGATGTGTACGGACCAGGCGGGTATTACGAAGAGCAGGAGCTAGGATTGCATGGCGCAGGTCCGTACGGCGGAAGTGGGTATGGAGGTCAGACACCTGGAGCGGCGGCTGTGGATGACCCCTTGGCGATAAGAGGGAGAAGTAGGGGCCGAGAGTTGGATGAGCGTTACGATGAGGAGATGGGCAGAGATGGAGACGGCAACAATCCGTTTGAAGATCCCGCAGATCGCGATGCGGGCTTGAGGGGTGTGAGTCCCAGGCCGATCGACACTGGTGTGGGAGGAAGAGTGCAGGGACATCAAGCGAATAGAAGTCTGGGTGCTGCGAGCCAGGACGATAGTCCTACAGAGCGAAGGAGTATGTTCAGGGAGAACATGTAGAAGAGACACGGCCAAGGCAGTGGGCTTTTGGTTGTCACAGAATTTCATGCGGTCATGGCGCAACTTCCGTCTTCCTTTCGTACCTCTTACGAGCCTGATGAAAGCAGGCTGTACATATTTGTCGAGTGCTTGGAAGAATCCTGAGCCTTCGCAGCAATATTGGCCCCAGAATTCCGCTTTCTCTTTTTCTTCCTTTGCGTAGCTTCATCGAAAGTGGGCTCTTCACGTATGCCTAATTCGTCAAAGATGCATGACACCGTCAAGGTCGGACTTCCCCCCCCCGCTGCGAGTGTGGCGTTACGGTGTGGCAGAAGTTGGCCGAGAGCTGGGAGACTTCTCAGTTGCTCGTGAGTGGAGCGAAGGTCGGAAATCGTAGCAAGAAGTTCTTTGTCTTGATGGTCGTTGTACGGTTCCGCTGATACAGCAACGAACACCTCGATGAACTGTTTGAGCATTCTTAGTGAGTAGAGCGCTGCCTGGAGTTGTGCTAAGAGGTGGATCTGCGCCCAGGTTGATCCTACGCCCTGTTGCGAGAGTAGCCATCTCAGGTCCGATCCTGACGGCAACGGCTTCTCTTCCTCGAGCAACGAACTGCACACAAGTCGTGCCCCAAGCGCATGCCAAACTTCTGGTTCGGACAGGCCGCTATACATAAAGTGTCGATTTGTCAACGTATCGGTGAGAGACTTGCACAAGCAGGACACCTCTTCGGTATTGAGTAGCGGTCTCGTCGTGCTCACAATCCTTAAGCCTCGACGTTCCACCTCGCCTGGCAGACTGGCTGTCGGATTGGTCATACCGAGAATCGAGTAGCCTAGAGCACGAAGTGATGCCCCGGAACGCCATGCGGATCCCCTGGTTGGGTCATCAATGAGGAAGGGCAGGTACAAAACCACATCGCTCTGAAGTCCATAGATTCTTGACCTTCCCGCTCCATTCGTAAGGAGATTGACTCCCCGTCGGTGAATATATTCCGATACCCTCGGATCGAGAAACCTAAGGACGTCACCCAGAGAGTGCTCTGGATTTTGTTGAACGGGGGCCGTTAGCTTGCAGTAAGGAGGTAGAGACGCATACTCTGTTGCGAAAGCGCGACGGTCCTCCGTATGGATGGGTTCTCCTTTCGCAAGACGTACGCAATCCCTAAATCCTCGGGTGTGGTCTTGCTTCATGTAAAAAGCGAGACCAATAAGACCTTCCAAATTCAGCTCTTTTGCAATGCCTGCTGGATGGTACTTGAGACCTTTCAGAAGGTCGTCTTTGCTCGCAACGTGGACGATATCAAGGTCTCTGAAGAAAACGACGGAGCCAGAAGGTCCAATATCGTGTACCAGCAGATCTGAATCACTGGTCAGTATCGTTCCGCCCTCTCTGCGAACCAAATCCGCGCAATATGCATCGGCTTCCCCCGGAACGACAGACGTAACCTCTCTGAACTCGCTGTTCAGTAGAGCCTCAACAACCGCTGGGACAAGGAAGGGGGACGCTGGTAATGCAGTCAATCTGGCAGGCACATGCTGTGCAGTGAAGAGATCCGACAACGATAAGTTCCCGTTAGACCTGACGCTGTTGGGTAGTCCATTTTTGTTCGCTAATCTGAAGGTGGACAGCTGATTCAGATAGGATTGAAGCCTCGTGAGTCTAGTGGACTTCTTGGAGTCGGGCAGGAAGCCGTCGAAATATATCGCTATTCTATGCAGACGCGGGTTATTGAGGATGGTACATATGGATGTTGTGGAAGAAGTGTATAGATACGGTGTTGCTCAGTAAAGACGGATTTGGGGTCATGAAAACGCTGTTGATAGAAGCTTCTGACGAGGTAGGCTCGCCATTACTGCAGACTGCAACAAGCTCGGAGGACCACATAGTAGAGTGACTCCTGGTGCTTTCGCATTTTGTAGAGGTTCGTTGCCTCATCATGTTCTCCTCTGCGCGAAGCTACAGAAAACTGTACATACATGCGAAGTCGACCGTGCAGCTGCAACGCTTCAAGCCATAATAGAGCCGCGTCACCAAGTTCGGCATACGATGGGGCGGCTTCGAGAGCGTTGTGGGCTCGTGTTCGTTGGGCCAGACATTTATGGTATACGTGGTACGCCAGAGCTGGGCCGTCGATTATTACTGCTTCTCTGCTTGCTTGGTCTTCGTCTGCCTGCGCAACAGTGAAGGTGACTGGAGAGGCGTAAGGCCGCAGGTGCGTTATAAGATGCGGGATGCCCATGGAATCTTGTGCTTCCGTGTTGAAGCGTACCTGGAGAACGAGCGAACGCTGCAGCTCTTGCGAATTGCCGTCGGGCGCGTTTGAATCTGGAATGGTTCACAACCACACCGCCAACTGCGAAGTGGCCTTCAGCTCGATCAAGTCGTGCACAGCGCGAAATAGACAATACGCCGAACATGTCGGTACATAATTTACTGCTTTTGCTTCTATACTGCTCCTGTCGCTGGTGTCCGCTCCAAGGCAGTCAGTGCTTTCCTCTACCACCAATACCTTACATAAAGTACGGACGTAGCTATAGGTATAATGCTACCTACTCTATATACGAAATTGTAGGGGCGTACGGCGAGACATCTAGGATGGATAAGTGTGAAAACTCATAGGTCTAATACGGGAGGCGCCTTAACGGCGCTATTACCCTATAGTATAGGCGTAACCTATACGCCCAACTATTAAGGTAATAGGACTAATGCTATAGATAACACTATAGATTAGGAGGACGACTATGTGTCTAGCTTAACGCTAATGTTAGACCTAGTAATTGCTAAAGTAGGCTATAAAAGGCCTAGGGAGGAGTATGAAAGCTCTATCCTAGCTAGAGGAGTATTCCGTAGCGTAACACCTACAGAAGCCTAGCGGTATAAGGAGGTAAACACCCTCCTTACTAGTACTAGTAGTCTAGAATACCTCGTGCCACGGTGCTTCATAGCGTTAGTAGTAAGCACTAAAACAGCATATAAAAAACCTTCGGAGAGTCTTCTAGAGCTACTTCTCCGGATATAACAAAAGGACGCTTTTGTTACTAGAAAGAGCTAGTTAACAAACCGTCGGGGTATTCGCGCTAGATACACGCTACAATAGCGCATAGATCCCGTAGGACTATTACGCGTTAATAGAAAAGTATATGTTCTAGGGGACATAGTAATAAGGTAGGAGCTACTACGTTTAAATCGTTAAGAACGACATACCTAAGGGGGAGGCCCTAGCGGCCCGCGATAGAGCCGCTACCCTTTAAGAGGAGAGACTAGAACTAGAGTCTTAACTTTAACAAGTAGTTAAATAGTAGGCTAGGTACTACAACAATAAGCACACGCTATACACCTTCGTAGTAGATAACCTAGTGCTACTATCTTTAAAGCACATCTAAACAAAGCGGCCTAAGAAGAAGCTAGACTACCGTATGCTCGGACTATTCGCAATAACGGTAGCTATAGGTAAACAAGTATGTAAACTTAACTTACTAGATTCCTATAAGGTAGTTTACCTAGTATTCTATGTTGCCCTACTTAAAAAGTACCATAAGCGGAGCGGTAAAGACCCGCCGGCTCCGGAGGAAGTAGAAGGGGAATTGTAATAGGAAGTCTAGGAGGTCCTAGATTATAAGGAGGTTAAGGGTAAAAGAAGCTACTTAATCCGTTAGACTAGCTATTTGCCCGCAAATAATAGTTAGGAACCCCTTAAAGGCCTAGAAGAATGTACTAATATGATTAAAGAATACTATAGGAAGAATCCTTTAGCGCTACGCTCTACTAACGGTAAGCCCGCGGATAATCGTCGTAAATTAAGACGAACGCGTAGATGAACCTACGTTAGAATACTCTTTTTTTAGACTTCCCTAAGAAGGGATAGTAGGGTTTTAATAAGGTTCTAACAATCATCTTACATCGGGTAGAGTAACGCGTAAAGGGCAATTCTAAGGGTATCCTAGTTAAGGGTTACATTTAGGCTAGAATAAGGGTAAGAGAAGAGTATCTAGTTCCTATTTAAACTCCCGTAGGAGTACCGCGTAAAACGCGTAAAACAAACGCAACCTAAAACCTAGCTATACCTTAGCGGTAACCTTAGTATTATTGTCTATAAAAACATCCTTATCGTTACTACTAGGGCTATCCGCGGCCGTAGCCGCGGCCGTAGCGTTCTTAGCATTACTATCGCTCTT
The DNA here is from genome assembly GCA_005059845.1 of Cryomyces minteri. Taxonomy (NCBI): domain Eukaryota; kingdom Fungi; phylum Ascomycota; class Dothideomycetes; genus Cryomyces; species Cryomyces minteri. Next base: position 6,448 of record NAJN01000187.1, read on the forward strand.
AATACCCTCTAAACCTAAGTCCTCTAAGTCCGAGTCCTTATAAATGCTATTAGTCTACGTAAAGTTAGCGGGATCCTAGCGGATTCTAATCGAACACTTACGTTAAAGACTATAACGGCACAAATGCCTTTAATAGAGTTGTTAAGGTTCTCTAAGGTAGTTAGGATAGTAACTATTAGGGCATTACCCCTAAGGTTCCGGCGGGCACGCGCCTCCTTAGTAAGTTAGGCATTATTGTAGGGTAAATAGCTAGAGTAGCAAAATAGAGGCTTAGCGCGGAAGTACATAGGACCGTCCTACCGACTTAGCATTTGCTAACTGTTCTAGCCTTTAGGGCCTTAATAAGTAAGGCATGGAATATAGAGCGGAATCCTCACGTAATAGACTACGGTATAGGATTAGTATGCAATTCATAGGGCACCTAGTAAAAGGGATTGTACTATAAGATTAAGGCAATTAGATACTTAAATAGCTAGCGATAATATTAATCCTTTTACCTGTTAAGTAGTAAGTAGCAGCTAATAGAAGACTAAGTAGCAAACATGCAGCTAAACACTAACTAGGCCCGAACGGCTAAAGTACACGGGATAGTCCTAGCTATATTCGTAGGCTATAGTAGGAGAGTCCTAGGTAGTAGCGGTCCTTAACTACCTATTAACCTCGTCCACCTAACTCTAGCCTTACCACGCTTATAGAGCACAACTTTCTACCCTTCTAATAATAGTAACCTTACTAGTACTAAACGCAGTACACTAGAAAGAGTTAAAATAGGATAAGGAATAGGCATAGATGAAGATTACTAGCTACTAGGCACTGTAACAACTGGACTAGCAATTAACTAAACGCTACGCTTAGTTATAGCAAATACTAGTGATTGGCTAAACGCTACGTTTAGCTATAGCAAATCTAGATAAAGACCTTAGTTACTACAACCTCTGTTACGAGCGGCTACCGCTACAAACTAGTGATTAACTAAGTGCTACACTCGGTCATAGCAACTCTAGTGATTGGCTAAACGCTACATTTAGTTATAGCAAAATCTAGATAAGGGCCTTAGTTACTACAACCTCTATCACGAGCGGCTACCGCTATAAACTGGTGATTAACTAAGCGCTACGCTTAGTTATAGCGAAAACTAGTGATTAACTAAGTGCTACACTTAGTTATAGCAAAACTAGTGATTAACTAAACGCTACGTTTAGTTATAGCAAAATCTAGATAAAAACCTTAGTTGCTATAACCTCCGTTACAAGTGGCTACTACTACTAAAGGGTTAAGAACTACTAGGGATTAAGAATACCCTAAAAACTGCTAAGGGAAAGATAAGTTAATTAAGAGTATAATAAGGGAGTAAAAAGGCCTATCCTACTAGTAGGAAATGCCTCCGGTTTATCGGCTAGTCGGAACGTTAGGATTAGGAATAAGATGCGGAGAAGAAGGGATAAAACAATATTACGGAGTAGTCTCCGAATGAGAAATGAACGCTAAGGATCCATTTTTAGAACAGCCGGTCCTAAAATGCTAAAGAACTCCTAGAAGATCGATAGAGCCGGAACTAGTATATAAATAGGAAGGTCTTACTAAGGAAAGAAAATAGAAAGAGGTAGAGAAACAGTAGCTTTCTACCTTATAAAGCCTAAAAGAACAAGAAGAAAGAGATGTTGTCTAAACTGTTTAGAACCACTTTTAGTAGCCCGCGAGAGAGGACTTAGAGCGGTAGCACTACTTTAGTAGTCTATGATAAAGCGGTAGGAGTTACTCCTAAGATAGCCGACTCCGTAGGAACTATTCCTAAGGCAAGCCTAACTAGAGCTAATAATCCTCTAGTTTTAGTCGATGTAGATAGGACCGTCCTACCTACTTTAGCACCCCTAACTATAGTCGTTCTAAGCGGTCCTATTCGTAGCATATCTGCTTTACTAAGCCCTAGATAGGGAGGCGCTCCGCTATTCACTAGCTTGAATGTAACTCAATTCATTAAGGTATAGGAAGAACTTTGCATGGACTATGCGGTCGTTAACCTAGACCGCGTCCGTAAGGTAGCGGCATACTATTCGCTAAACCTTAGCGGATATGTAAAGACCTTAACAGCGTACATTACTCGTAACTAGGAGGGCCTTAAGAAGAAGCTTCTAAAAGAATACAAGGATGCTAACTCTAATCGTATTCTAAACTCTCGCGGTTTCCTTTAAGCCTTAAAGTCGGTTAAGAGAACTACAAAAGACAACCTATACGGTTATTACCAATAGTATAAGACTATTACAGCTTGCCTTTTAAGTAGGTAGCTTAACGACATAACTCGTAGGCTTTGGTTTCTCTACGGCTTGCTAGACGTTATAAGTATTAAGGTTATTAACAAGATAAAGCTACAAATTAATAATCCTAAAAGCTTTTAGGACTTCGAAGGAATCTATAAACAAGCGGTTTTCTACCTAGATTTGTAGGCTACCGTATAGGATTGTCTATAGCCTAATAATACGATTTCGAGGTATAAACCTTTAGTAAAGCTTAGCATAGAACCTATTCTAAAAGAGCTATACCCGGCCCTCTAAAGCACCTTCTTAACCACGACGTTAGACCCTAGTCTGCTGAAAATGCAAGAGCTAAGCACGAAGGCTACGGAGGAACTAACGAAGATGTTTAGCAACCTATTTGTTAACGTGTTAAAGCTTGCGTAGTAGGGAGGGAATCTAGGTCGTATCTAGGGAACGGCTCCTAGCTAGAAGCCGCCGATAGCTCTAGGACAGGCTCCTTTACAAGGAGTTTATCGAAGCTAAATAGGTTAGGCAGTAAATCCTAGCGGAGCTAATCCTAGAACTTAGTATGTTAGGGTAGCGTACGCTATAGCAACTAGTACGGTATCTAGTCTTTGTAATTTCTGCAAAGAAGATAGACATTAGATGCGAGAATGCCCTAAGGTAGATAAGCTCTACTAGGGAGGATAAATGCATTTTACCTTACTAGGACGAAAAGCTATAGGCCTAAATAGCTCCTAAGGAGACGAATTTCGACTTTTAAACGTAAGCAAGTTGTCTTATTACCAATAGGTTTGCTAACAGCTCGACCGCTATTATAAGAAGAAGTAGGCGGCTATCTAGAACTAGGGAAACTCTATAGTATAGGGTACAACCTCGTAAACCATAATAGCAAACTTTGTTTAGATAGAGGAAGATACTAATAAGGAGGACAATGTCCAAACTAATAGGCCGGAATTCTTCGTAGAGGTTCGCGCTACGCGATCTTCTAAGGGTCTAAGTTATAAAAGGTAGATGCCGGCCCTAAACTAGAAAGACTTCCGTGTAATAAAACCTAGGATAAAGTAGCGGGCTTAGTTAGAGGCTAGCCTACCTACGGCTAAGAGCGTTAGGAGTAGATAGTACGTGCGACCTGTAGTAGGTAAGGAAGATAAGCTATTAACGTAGGGTACTCTACCGGTAGAAGCCTAAATTAGCGGTTTAGCACCGTTACCTATAGAAGTCGACACTAATGTAGAAGAAATACAACCGGTAGTCCCACCGACGTTGTTAAAAGCCTAAGCCCAAAGGGGCGAACTAAGGACACGTCGGTTAGATAGACAAATTGCTCTAGATGCAAATCCGGAAGAAGTATTTAAGAATGCAATACTTAACACTAACGTAACCCTCCCCCTATCTAACTTCATAGGGGTAGCGCCGGCCGTGTTAAAACTGTTCTATAATTGCATCCTAAATCCTAACTACAAAGCGAAGGATAAAGTGACTAAAGTAGCGGAGGGGATACCCGAGGCTTACGTGAATAACGCCTAGGTAATTAGAATAGTAAATAAGACCTCGGTAGTCTAGTTAAACGGAAAGAACTATAAGCTAGTTCGATGTAGAGTAGTCGAAGCGGGAGAAGATGGTTACAACTCCGAAGATCTAGGGGAGTAGGATAGAGGGAACCGATATGATTTATCTGCTTTATAAGAAGAATTGCTAATAGTAGAGAGCCCTAGAGTGCTAGTAAAGATAGGGTAGAGAAAAAGAGAAGTAGAAGCGATTCTTAATAGCGGAGCGGAGTACTGTTTAATAACGCACGCTACTATAAACCGCCTTAGACTCTCTATTTAACTAGGAGCACGGATACGCCTACGAGGGGCTACCGGTAGCGGAAAGTTTGTAGGCGTTTGTAAAGCCGTATGCGTCGATCTTAGTGAAATTATACATAAAGTGCTATTCCTAGTAGTAGAAGGCTATAACGTCTAGGGAATAATCCTTAGTAGGACCTAGGAAAGAAAGGCTTAACTAGAAAGTAGGAACTACAATAATAGTGCCTAGGAGGGGACGGTTACTACTACTAATAGAAACACGCGCGTTAGCTTTATAGGGTGTATTCTAGGGAGAGGATTAAAACGCACTATGTAGGACTTTGCTATTGTAACTAAATTGTTAAAAGAATAGGTAAGCCTTGTACCGGATAGGAGCTTACTAAAAGCATACCGGTAATAGCTATAGCTATAGAGGACTTACGAGAAGACCGTTAGTTAATAAAGCTACTATGTGCGGACGGGAAATCCTCGGAAGCTAGTAAGCGAGTGCTTACACCGCCCGGCAGAAAAGTACACGGGACGGTTTTAGTAATAGGCGGTATAGCTACTTAGCTATTGTTAGTATAGGAATCTCCGATAACGTTAGTAACGGGTAATAAGGTTCTTAGGATCTTCTTACCTAGGGTATACGAATAGTCTAAAGAGCGTTTATCCCGTCGAACGGACCTACGTGCCGTTAAACAATTAATACGACGTGTATAAGAGAGGAAGGGCTTAATAATAACGGTTTAGAAAATAGAGCTTAAGATAAGGATGTAGGAAGAAGGTAAGCGGCGGGAAGTAGCTACTATACCTATTGTGAATGTGTTTACCGCTTACAAAAGGAAGGCTTAAAAAGTAAGACCGGTAAATACGTCTAAATTAGAAAACCTTTACGTGCATATAGCTTACCTTATTAGTCGACCTTTTTTCTAGATACAACTAGATAGAATTAGCTAAGTAGTACCGCGATCTAACTGGCTTTAATACCTCTATTAGTTTGCTTTAGTACACTTAACTTTCTTAGGGGGCTACTAATTTAGTGGCTTAATTTGTACGCATTATTAACATAGTACTAGAACGGAATATAGGAACCCGCTACTTAACCTTCCTCGATAATGTCGGAATCTATAGCCTAAAAACGAGATATAACGAGTAGGAAGCTACTCCTAGTATTCGGAAGTTTGTCCTAGAACACCTTTAAAACCTAGACAAATGCCTTACTAATCTTAAACGTGCTAGGTTAACGATTTCTAGAGCGAAATCACAGTTTAGCCGGAGTAGAGTAAAGATTGTAGGTTTTGTGTGCAATGCGTAAGGACAATACCCTATTACGGCTACTATTATTAAGATAATTAAATAGCTAGCCTACATAAGTGCTACTAAGGTGCGGTTGTTTGTAGGTATCTACACCTACTACAGAATATTTATTATCAAATATACTCTACGCGTAGAGCCGCTATATCGACTACTAAAAAAACGAGAGCTATTTGTGTAGGGAGAGGAATAGAGCCGCGCAATAGATGATCTTAAGACGGCCCTTACTACTACTCCCGCGCTTCGGTTAGTAGATTATAGACCTAAAGCTAGGCTTCTAATACTAGGCTCGGATGCTAGTAAAAGAGGCTAGGGAGGTTATCTCTCCTAAGAGGATCTAGTGAACAAGAAAATCAAGCACCCGATACGGTATAAAAGTGGCCTTTAGAGCGAGAGGGAGCAACTATACGATGTAGGAAAGCTTAAATGCCGAGGACTAATAAAGTGCCTAAAGAAATGCCGAAGTTACCTTTATAGGGTGTTTTTTATTATCGAAGTAGATGCGAATACGCTAGTAGCTTAGCTTAACAAAGCTGCGTTAGATCTACCGGGTTTAGTAATGGCTCGATAGGTAGCCTAGATCCGCCTATTCACTTTTAAAGTAAGGCATATATTAGGGGAAAAGCACACGGTAGCGGACAGCCTATCTAGGAGGCCTAGGACGGCCTTAGACAACATTAACGATAAAAATGAGGTTAATATTAACGACGTAATTGACGCAGATTTGTTCTACGTGTTAGCCTACCCGGTAATAGTGCTTAAAAACGAGGAGCTAGTACTACTACTTAAAGGAAAGTACTCGGAAGATTCTCTATAGATTGCAACTACCTGCTAACGCTAGCACGCCCGTTAGGAATGAATACTAAGGACTTTTAGAAGCTAAAAAAAGGTGCATCTAAGTATCTAGTTAAAGGAGGGCACCTATTCCGGTAGAACTACTAAAATTAGCCCCTTTATCGAGTTATCGACAACAAAGACCTACGGACCACTATCCTCTACGAGTTGCACAACAACTCCGGTTATAGAGGACGCGAAGGCACGTATTAGAAGGTAGCTAATAGGTACTAGTAGCTAGATATATTCAAATATGTTACTACGTATGTAGCTTTGTGCAAATACTACTAGAAGAGGATACTAGCTCGGACTAAAGAAGAACTACACCCTACCTATTAGTTAGTCCTAGGGGAATAGTAGTTAGTGGACTTAATCCATATACCTACAATAGCGGGTAAGAACTACCTTGTGATTACTCGGGAACATCTATCCGGCTAGCCTAAGTAGCGAGCAATTACGGCTACTTCCTCTAAAGTAGTAGTACGGTTCTTATTTGAAGATGTTATTTGCAGACATAGGTGCTTTAGGCGTCTAGTTTGTAATAGAGGGCCTAAAAATAAGCTGTTTACGGAATAGATAATAGCAAAGTACTAGGTTAAGATAATAAAGATTTCTACATACTACCTAGAAGCAAACGGTCTAGAAGAAAGAGGACACTAGCTAGTTATGAACGCGCTATCTAAGCTTATAAGAGGCACATAGAAAGGCTAGCTTAAACACTACCCCTAAGTGTTTTAGGCGGATAGGACTATAGTAAAAAGGTCTACTAGTAAAACCCCTTTAGAGTTACTATATAGGACCGACATAGTACTCTCTATAGAGCTTAAACATACTAGTTAGAGAGGCCTAGACTAGTCCGGCATAAGAACCACGGGTTAATTGCTAGCTATTAGAGCACTATAGTTAGCTAGAAAGTAAGATAGCTTAGAAGAGATAGCTCTGTTTCTCCGCCGTAATAGGGAAGGCAACTAGGAGTACTACAATAACTACTACAATACGGTATAGGAATAGCTAGTCCCTAGTTCTTTGGTCCTTTTACATGATACTAAGCTAGAAAAATCCTAGGTAGACAAACTAATGTTCCGATAGAAAGGTCTAAAGCAAATAGCTCGTTTAGTTAAAGCCTTAGGGACGTACTTCTTAGAAGAACTAGACGGTGCCCTATTATTAGGAACATTTACAAGGGACAGATTAAAAGTATTTAGGCTAAGACACAATTTACGAGAACTAACGGATACTAAGGCCTTAGATAATAAAGAGGACAAAGTAGGGCGATTATATAGTCTAGATAACAACGACGAAACGCGAGAACTTATCCATTTAGATAATAGTAGCGAGGTACTAGAGGACGAGGAACCTTAGGAGTAGCTGTAGGTAGAGATCCTGCATACTAAAATTAAGCGGGACTAGTACAAGGACTACACGGTAGACTACGTTTAAGCCTAGGACAGTCTTTAGAAAATAGGGGACGGGATAAACGAGTGCTATAAAGCACTATTTCGAGGAGAAGGACCGTCCTAGCCACTCGAATAGGATTAATTGCGAATGCGTACGGCTGTAGGAAAGTAGAACCGTCCTAGCTACTTGTGCATAGCTACAGAAAAGCAGGACTACCCTAGCTACTTACGTACGGCTATAGGAAAGCAGGACCGTCCTAGCTACTTAGTCACGTGAACTAGTTATAGGACAAACCCCTAAATAAACCTTACTAGAGTGGCTCTAAAATTGCGTTTTCTCCACAAAAACGTGTAGTAACTACTACAAATTTGGATCGTTAAATGCGCTTAAATCTAGGTATGCGATAGAATTAAGAACCGGCTGAAAAGCTGCAGTGAAAGGTGAAAGAGAACTAAAAATAGGAGCATAAAGTGAAATAACTAGAATAGAGCTTTACTACAAACCTTACTAAGATCTTCCTAAAACTACAAACTCTCCTACTAAACACTCTAAATTCCTTCTAAACACAAGCATTACTAGCTACTAGAGACTAGAACACTAGAAATCACAGAGACACTATAGCCGTACCGGTAGTAGCGTTTCTAACTAAAATTAGCATTAAAAACAGTAACTAGAGTAAGAAACACGCTTTACCATTAGAAGTCTACTTTTAAATACTAAAACCCATTACAAACAAGCTATAAGAATAGCTCTAAGTAAGAAAAACCTTAGGAATGTAACTCGTAGATCCACGAGAGCAAGTAAAAAGGCCGCCTAGGCGGAATAGTAGAACGATAATAAAGGAAGAGAAGGTACTATAGCAATAGTAGTAGAAACAGGCCTAGAGGGTGTAGCTAATAACAACAATGATGCTAAAGAGGGGGTAGCTAGTACTATCGGCGCTTAAATCCCTAAGGCTAGCTTGGTTACATACAAGCTATAAGCCTAGACTACTTAGGCGCTAGTTATCTAAGAGCATTTCTTTAGTATAATTAAAGAGGCTATTACATAGGCTAAGACCCTAGACGTAAAAAAGGGCTAGGATGTAATAGGAGAGTTAATAGGCGCGCTAGAGACATACTAAAAAGGGACTAAAGATGCTGTATCTAACCTAGGCTTGTAGATGTTTGCTAAAGTAGGCAAGATTAGAAGAAAATACGAGAAAGAGCTAAGGGCAAAATTCTAGAGCGCTAATTAGACGATCAAATTTTTAAAGCTACGTAGAGATAAGTAAGTAGAGGCAAATTGTTACCTCCTAGAAGAATGGCTAGAAATCGACGAAAACCATAGGCTACTTACGAGACCTAGTAGAGTCCTTATCCGCGCTAATAAACTAGAAGAAATAGTTAGGGTAGCTAAACTATACTCTACTAAAGAAGCGGCTAACGCAATTACTAGCGTGGTTATAGACCGCCTTATAGCTAGAAAACAAGACAATCGAAAATCGGCCGCTATGCATGCGGTTACTACCGACTAGAAAATCCTAGTAAGCATAGATTGTAAAGAGGTCTAAACGCAGCCGTAGACAGTCGAAAGGTACAACGAAGCGGCTAAGGCATTAGGCTAGCACGAGGTTAAAGTTAACGCGTAGGGCACCTTAGATAAGAAATACAACCTAGAGCTACTAGGATACGTGTATAGTAAGGAGTAAGAGGCTCTAGAGTTAAAGACTTTAGTGCTAGCATAGTTAGAGAGAGACCGGGCAAATAAGAAACTATAGTTAGCTAAGTTAAAGAAGGGTAAAAAGGGAGGGAAGAAAGCTACCGCACAAACTCCCTAGCCGTAGACTACGAGCACTACCGCCCTAATAACTGCATAAGAATAGCTAACCGTAGTACAACTAGAAGTCCCCGGGACCGTCCTAGCAACTGCGTAAGGGCAGCCGGTAGCAACATAGCTAGAGGTATAAGAGACCGGCTTGCTAAGCTAGCTAGAACTACTAATAGGCGTAGGATAGCTAGGAGTACCCGAGGCTATCCTAACAACTACATAAAGGCAGCTAGTAGCGGCGTAGCTAGAAGTATCCGGGACTGTCCTACTAATTGTACCGGAGCAGTTAATAGTAGTGTAGCTAGAATTACGCGAGACTATCCTAACAACTGCATAAGGGTAGCTAGTAGCGGCGCAGTTAGAAGTATCCGGGACTGTCCTACTAATTACGCCGGAGCAGTTAACAGTAGTGTAGCTAGAAGTACGTAAGACTGTTCTAATAACTGCATAAGGGTAGCTAGTAGCGGCGTAGTTAGAAGTATCCGGGACTATCCTACTAATCGCGCCGGAGCGGTTAATAGTAGTGTAGCTAGAAGTACGCGAGACCATCCTAATAACTACGCTAGGGCTACTAGTAGGGACATAGCCGGAAGTACCCGGGACCGTCCTATTAACCGCTCCTAAGCTGTAAGTCTCAACATTGTTAGGAATATACGGATCGACTCTACCGTTTGACCTAGGACATCTACTAGATGCGCCTCCGTTAGAAGTAGTAGTAGAGGATACGGCTTAGTTAGGAGTGCGTAGGACTATCCTACTAATCGATCCGGAACAGCTACCGGATGTACTAGATATAGGTTTAGCCTAGGTAGCGCATACAGACGAGACTCCATCCGCGCTAGAGGTGGCTAAAGCAGAGATACACGGAACGGTCCTACTAACCGGGCCCGGCTAGACGCTAAATGCAGATTAAGCCGCTCCTGTTACCCTAGGAGAGCTAGGGTTGCTTAAAGGATTACAAGAAGCTACGTAGGCTACGTAGCTAGAAGTACGTAGGACAGTCCTACCTACCGAGCCGAGTACAAACCAGGAGATTGTCTAGTTAATAATCTCTAAACTGTAACAAAACGCTACTAAAGCTTAACTTCCTACGGTGGTTCCTTAAACTCCTAAGGTAATAAAGGTAGATAGACCTCCCGCGGCTAAAATAATAGATGCATTAATAGCGTAGTAAGATTAAACTAGCTTAGGGTTAATAGGTATAGGAGAACTTAGCCTAGATAGCTCTCTACTTAAGGGGTCCGGGGTACATAAAACCGTCCTATCTACTTCTACACTATTACTAGAACTAGGGACAAAGGAACAGGAGAATCTAACCTATAGATTCACTCTAATTAACGCGCTAGCTATAGCTCTAATCCAGCCGTATCCTCTACTAGAGAATGCTATGAAAACGCCGACAAAGGAATTACCGGCAAAGAAGCGTAAAGTTGCGACTAAGATAGCAAAAGAAAGCAAAGCCGCTAAAGAAGAGAACAAAGAAGGGGGAAAGGGGTAGATAGGGTAAAAACAAAAGCGTACTAGAAAGGCGGTAGCTATTAGAACAAAGTACCTACTTAAGACCATCCGCTAGTGTAACTACACACCTAGAGCTACCGCTTTAAAACAGAGGATATAGGAATGTGTAGATAAGGACTTAGTAGCTGTTAAGGTAATCACGGAAGTTATCAAATTCCTAAACTAGCCGTATGGACAGGATTCTATCTACTAAGCCTATCTAATAATAATAGCCTACAAGATAGGCTATATTATCGAGAACCTTAGCACTAAAGAGCTACACCTACGGCTAAACGCCGTATATTAGGACCGATACAATATTAGTAAGCTAAAATGCGAGGAATTAGCTACTACAGAGTTCCGCCCTAAGAGACGAGCTATAGATCACAAGGACCTCCTAGCCCTACTACGCTTTAAGTAGCGTACGACGGCAATCTATGAATGCGAGTTTAACGCTACCGTAATACTAGCGGAGCTCTATCCTACGCTTAGAGACACCTAGAAGGAAGACGGAGTAGCTCGGATTAACATCTTTAACTAGTAGGAGGAGTTAGGGATTGCACCTAGTATACGAGAGGAGCTAGAAACCTACATACATTATCTACGGGAACTACCCGAATTTGAAAACTAAGGATAGCTACGCAACTACTTCTATAGCCTAGTTTAACAAATGGTTCGGTTAGATCTAGTCCTATACATACTACAATGTTGCCTACGGCTAGACTAGGCTACTACGCTAATATCCTACCTATACCCGGTAAGGGTAACAACGCCGTAGGAGTAACAATACGGCCTTACGGTTAATGTCAACTTTAACAAGCTGTTCTAGACTAGCTAGGGTAGTAACATAGTATCGACGCAGGTAGTACTACTCGACGAGGGCCGTAAGAGCTATACCTTTGTAATGCCTAGGGTAGAAGAAGTTAAGCTTAGCTAGTAGTAGGCGTAAACTCGATTAAGGTTGCTAAAAGCTATATCCATCGCCGACTTCTCGCCGATTAATAACACATTGTTAAGCGATATAGACCTAAAGAACAACGGTTAGGAATTCGTTAAGATGCCCCTTAGAAGCGGCGAAGTACTATTTAGAAAGGCCTTTTTACTATATAGTAAGATAGCGGAAGAAGGCACTATAAGGGTAACGATACATCCTTACTTTATAAAGGTCTTACTAGACGGGGACACCCTCGAAATACCGTAACTAGGAACGGTAAGTTCAATTGCGGCGGCTTATTAAGACTTAGTACTAGCCGTAACGCCTAAAGAAGTAGAGTCTATAGTAGCTAGCACGCTATAGTACCCTTTCCTAGCAGCTATGCCGCTTGTTAGCTCTTCATAGATTAGCAAGGCAATACTAGGACAGATACGTTAGACCTACCCCCTAGTTCTATAGGAAAAAGAGGAGTTCTTTAGGAATAATCCGTAGGTTTAAAAGAATAGAATACAGGTAATCTGAATTAAGCTATACTATTCTTTTGAAAGACAGTAGGAATACTTTAAAATCCTCGAGTACAAAGCGTACGGTTATTTTTTAGTACTACGGACACGATACTAAAGTCACAACTAACTGCTAGGAACAATTTAGAGGTACATGGTTCTTAAAGCTCCGCTATAGACTATTGGTCTAGATCATTTAGATCGGTTACTATTAGGGACTAGGGACAACCTAGACTTTATTAACCCGCTAAGTGCTTACTATCGGCTTGAAACACGCTTACTAGCTAATATAGCAATTAAAAAGGAAGATTTTAAGAAGTAGCATGCGCCTTAGAGGCTAAACGTTAGGGAGGTTTAGTATAGACCTTAATAGGAGACTAAATGGATACGTATAGAGGAGTAGGATAACCGGAACGCACGGGAGATAGGTGGACGTAGTTACGAGGAGGGCACTAATAATAAGGACAAGGAAGGCGAGTTAGAAAGTATGTAGGACCGTCCCGAGCAGTTAATATTAGCCGAGGAGTTGTCTGCGGAGTTTAACTAGATAACAAGCGAAGACTAAACGATAACAGATGTTTAAGCGATGCGCTAGTGTATAGGGGTTAAGACTCGGGGCTACTAAGCTCTTAAATGCGTACACGGAGACGACTAGCACAAATTAGCTTAACTTAGACGGACGTAACGGACACTAGAACTAGAGTAGGGGCAACTGATACGGAAGCAACTAGAGTAGGAGTAACTAATGTAGGAGCAACTAAAGTAGGCGCGACTAAGTAGGAGCAACTAGATTGTAATAATAGGAGGATTTCTTGAAACGCTAGATTGTAGGTATAGGCTACGGATGGTTAGGCACAAGCACGATAGGAATGGGAGCTTTAAAGATGATTACGGGTCGATTATCTAATCGGGGGACGTATGTCGTAGGGTGAACAGCTAGAGTAGCGAAATAAAGGCTTAGCGCGGAAGTACATAGGACCGTCCTACTAACTTAGCATTTACTAACTGTTCTAGCCTTTAGGTATTTCTGCTACGCGTGGGCCTTAACAAGCAAGGATAGAACTACCACGGAATCCTCACGTAATGGAATAGGAATTAGTATGCAATTCATAGAGCACCTAGCAAAGGGATTGTATTATAAGATCGAGGCAATAGGATACTTAAATAGCTAGCGATAATATTAATCCTCCTACCTATCGAGTAGCAAGTAGCAGCTAATAGAAGACTAAGTAGCAAACATGTAGCTAAACACTAACTAGGCCCGAACGGCTAAAGTACACGGGATAGTCCTAGCTATATTCGTAGGCTATAGTAGGAGAGTCCTAGGTAGTAGCGGTCCTTAACTACCTATTAACCTCGTCTACTTAACTCTAGCCTTACCACGCTTATAGAGCACAACTCTCTACCTCCCTAATAGCGTTAAGGAGGTTTAAGCGGCGGTGTAGGAGGTCCTTTGCCCGGAGAGTAGTCCGATTGCTTACAAAGCAATCGGAGGCCTCTAGGATGAAATTAACGTCCTTAAAGTAGTTAGGGAAGATCTACTACACGGTTAGCCTACGTACCGTACCCGGAACCTAAGCGTACCTACTTTATAGCAACTCTGCTTAATGCGGTAGTATTAGTAGTACTTAGTGCTATCTATTACGTAGAGTAGGCCGGGGTAAGTGTACTACGCACGCGCGTAGCGCATGTAGTAGGGGCGGGCGAGAGTACCTCGATTAAGGCGGCGAGGGGGTAAATCTAGCTTAGGGGTAAACGTTCTAGACACGCCGGCGGGTAGGCGCCCGGACGGCTTATATGCGCGCTTACTAGAAGATTTTGATAATAGGGCTATGCTAATTGAAAATAGGTTAGTAGCGGCTAACGTGAGGAGGGTACGCGGTAAAGGGGCGGTAATACTTAGAGGAAAGTAAACAAGGGAAAGACTCCTTATTTATATATCCTTACGCCTACCGCTTACTAGGTACCTAAATTATGGAAGCGCTTCTACCGTATGTTAACATTAACTAAATAGCAAGTAAACATATGAAAGGGGAGATAGGTAGAACGCCGCGCTTATTACTAAGCGTACACAAGTCGAGGTAAATACGCTACTAGCCTAAGACAAGTTATTAGGACGGACTAGGCAATCGATATGGCTAAATGTAGGTCCTTAAGGGCCGACGCTATAGGAGCGCCTATAGGCCGCCTAAGGACTAACTATGTTAATGCTATAAAGTCTATAGGGATTCCGGTTCGTAGTACGGTCTTAATACGGGACCTTGTAAGGATATAGAGCTAGAGCGCATTAGTAAGCTTCTTAACAATTAGATGAAGAATGAACAGTTACCTAGCTAACCCTTTAGGAGGTTAGCCGCTCTATCCTTATCCCGCGTCCAAGCCGCCTACAGACTAGTATGAAAGGAAAAAGGAGGAAGACCGGGAGAAGTCGATCTCTTATACCTCTTACTAAGTAAATGTAGAAAGAGCATAAACCGCCTACTCTCCGCCCGTACCCTATGTAAAGGCAGCCGGTTATAACCCGCCGGTTCATATTAGACTCCTTAGTAATGTCTAGTACACTATCCTCTTTTAGGAGTATAATAGAACGTCTATAGACCTTTCCTACCTAACGGCTTATTATAGGCACTTAGACATAGACCTAGTAGGAGGCAGGTTTATTACTCCTTACCTTGTCCTTAGCCTACACTTAAGTGCTAGAGACTAGCCCTCTAGAGGGGAGGTAATTGTTAAGACTATAACAGTTAATAATACCTATCTAGAGTTACGTGCGAGAGGGCTATAGCTTACGCACGGAAGGCCTACGGCTTATATGCGCTCTAGACAATATTCCGGAGCGGGGTAGAGTAGTATAGATAGGATGCTCTAACATTAAGAGGAAGGGCATCGATTAGTTTCTATAGTATAATGCTACAGGCACTTCGTTGCGTAGTAGGCCGGCTATAACGCGCATAGATTGCGGATATAATATCCTATTACCTATGTAACTATATAACTAGTATAGCTGTTTTAATTGAAGCTATAAGCTACGTAGATTGTTGTCCTACAAAGTTGCCCTAAAGCCCTAAAGCGGCGTAACAAAAACTATATTCTATAGATAGAAAGTACCTTTACCTTAGCTTTAAGTAATATTACAAATACTCTAGATTTACTAGCTTTAAGTAATATTGTAAACACTCTAAATTTACTAGTTTTAAGTAATGTTACTAGTAATAGTACCTCTATTCTACTAGGATATTTAGATGTAGATTAGGCTAGTAATAGAGCTAATAGAAAATCTATAACTAGATATAGATTTTTCTATAATAACTTTTTTATTAGCTAGAGTTCAAAAAAGTAGCTAGTTATAGCACTTTCTAGCTATAAAAGTGAATATATAGCAATTGCTTATGCTACAAAAGAGCTTATATAGGTAAGACTCTTACTTAGAAATATTAAGCTAAAAACCTAGGATAAATCAACATAAAGCCTAGCTACTACAAGGCTAAAAGTAGATAATACTACGGTAATTAGTCTATTAAAAACCCTATAAACCACTCTAGAGTTAAATACATAGACATTAGATACTACTTTATAAGGTAACAAATAGAAGATGGTATTCTAGCTATAGAATACACTACTTCTAAAGACTAACTAGTAGATGAATTTATAAAATCCTTACCTAGAGCTACTCTTAAAGAATAGAGAAACAAAACAGGAGTTATAAGATATAATACTAAGTACTAGGATAGAACCTATTCTAAAGCTAAGTAAAGTGTTATAATAATATAACATTTTAGTAGTAATAAATAAAAAGTTATAACAACATAACCTTTATTAAATTGAAGTCTTATTAGTCCTTATTCTATATCTTACTAAGTGTGTATAAAAGATCTTGTAAGGACTATAGAAATTAAGGAGGGGTGTTAGAAATAGGTGATTTTACTCTCCTTCTAAGATATTTACTTCTCTAGCCTCTAGGCCTAGACCCTATAAGCTAGAAAGTCCTTACATACTTATCTTTAGACTAAATACCCCTATATGCTTATTTTTAGGCTAAGTACCCCTATATACTTACTTTTAAGCTAGGAAACCCCTACATATGTCTAGAAAACCCTATTAGAAATAGGTAGTTTTGCTCTCCTTCTAGGATATTTACTTCTCTAGCCTCTAGGCCTAGACCCTATAAGCTAGAAAGCCCTTACATACTTATTTTTAGACTAAATACCCCTATATGCTTATTTTTAGGCTAAGTACCCCTATATGCTTATTTTTAGACTAAGTACCCCTACATGCTTACCTTTAAGCTAGGAAATCCTTATATAAGTCTAGAAAACCCCCTATAGCTTTTCTAAGACAAGACTAATAAAGTACTTTCCTAAACTAGAAGGTCTTTCCCTACTAGCCTAGGGGTAACGCAAATAACCTTTAAAGGTATTTGTTAAGTACCCCTATCTAGTTGCTTAGCACTTAGCTATCTTATGTATATATACAGGCCTTTTCTCCTACCTTATAGAGGATTAAGTTGCTTATTAATACTTCGCTAAACACAGCTAGTACTACGCAATTACCCCTTACTAGTCTAGTGTCTATTACCTTCTATACCTCCCTACACTTGTGTTCCTATCTTAAGGCTAAATGGCTTAGCCTTCTGTCTTTGTTCAATTGCCTTGCCTTACTTAGACCTATCCTAAGGCTAAGACCTATCCTAAGGCTATCTCTACACAAAGTACACAATTCTAACAGGTTATAAGCCCGGCCTAGAAGTTTCAAAAAACGCTTTATTTTTTGACTTCCCTTATAAGCTAGGACAAGCTTATAATACAACACTACCCATCTAAATTAGCCTATACCTTCTAGAACAGTCTAGAAAAAAGGAGAAGAGCTAGTTTAGGAAGAGAAGAAGTAGAGGATAGTATAGATAAGCTTGTGACTTATCTATACAATTCCAAGTGCCTTAGTCAGACGTGCTAGGCCTGAATAGGTCGATCTAGGGATAGGATTTTGCAATAAGACCTAGCAAGTACTAGGCAAAGCAAAGAAAAAGCCCTAGCAAGTTCTAGGCTAACTGCAAAAATAAGGCCTAGCAAGAGTTCTAGGCAATTGCAAAAATTAGTCCTAAGTAAGCTCTAGGCAAACCAAAGTCATTCCAATTGCTTAGCTCTAAGCAAGCTCTAAGCAAGGTCTAGACAAAACTAGTCATTCCAATTTTTGCTCAAGACTAACAAATCTAGTTTCAAAAAAGATAGCCTTAAGCAATGTTCTAAATTTCAGCTGCTTATTAGCCTTAGGCTAATAAGCAAGCAATGAACATCAAAAAATGGCTTTAAATATCTAGAGTTTCCCTAAACTAGAGGGAATTTCAAACTATAAAATATAGAAATTCCGCATAAAAACAGTTTCAATAAATCAAGACCTTTAGGACATTGTAGATAATCTAGATAAAAGACAATAAGAAAGGGAAGAAAGGGTAAGATAGAAAACCTTACACAATAAAGCATATACTTCTATATTGCTTACTATTAAGGATAAACCCCTGTAGCATGTTTAAAACCTTACATTAGCTACTTCTATATAGAGAAAGCTAGAAAAACTCTTCTCTAAAAAAAGGCTTTAGTGCTAGAAACAACCTTTTCTAAAGCCTTATAAACACAAAACTATCCTTTAGCTTAGGTGTTTAAGACTATGTAGACAAATTGCGACGCTTTAAAAGTAGACTAGTAGATATGAATGCCTATGTTTAGTAATAGCAATTTATTTCTCTGCTACTAAGCAATATAGGACTAAATTAGTCCTTGTTTACATAATAGCTTATTTAACAAACTAGGGACAAACTAGAATTAATGATTAATGATAATAAACTTATTAGCTAAATTCTAGATAAGGAAAGACGCCGTAATCTAGCTAGTAGCTATGCTACTAGAAATGCTATAGACATAGGGCAACCTCCTAGGAGATAAGGTAATAAGACTATTGCTTATAACACAAGCAATAGTACTAGTAATAGTACTAGTAGTACTACTACTAAAACATGTAAATACTGTAGAAAGAAGTATGATTCTAGTAAGTGCTAGTTTTAATTTCTACACCTAAGGCCTTAAAAACAGCACTAACCTGTTACAGCTACCTTAGAATTAACTACTCCACAAAAGGGCAATCTAGATCTATTACTAAATAGATAGATACTAGATTTAGGTGCTATAGATCACATGTATGGTATTAAAGACCTATTTTAGGACTTTAAGCCCTTTAATTCCTTTATACAAATTGCAGACAACTCTACAATTAGTATAAAAGGAAAAGGAATAGTACTACTAGTAGTAGAGAGACCAAATGACTCTACTGCTATTTTGCCTCTCTAAGAATGTCTCTATGTTCTAGACATAGCCTTAAATTTGCTGTCTATCCCATAGCTACTCTAGCATAATTTATAGTTAACTGTAGCAATGCTAAAGCTAATATTATAAATACAAGGAATTAAATAGTAGCCTTTGCTACTATTAAAGAAAGAGTTACTATACTAGCAATGCCTAGTATTACAAAAAGCAGCTGCAAAGCATTAAGTAATGCTAAAAAGATAGCCTTATGTTAGGCTACAAACAAAGGCTTAGACTTAGCCTGAAGCAATGTCAAAAAGGGCACTAGGATATCCCTAGAAACCCTTCACAAAAGGCTAGGACACCTAAATTAGCAAGACTGCCTTAGGGCCCTTAGCAATAAAACAGATGGACTACCCTTACTAGATAAGGAAAAAGATCCTTTTGTTTGTTAACCCTGCATTTTAGCAAAAAAGACAAGGAGATTTTAAGAGTTTCTCTAAATAGGGGTACCTCTACCTTACAATTGCTTTACATGGATTTAATGGGCCTATTAAATCCTACTAACCTAGGAGGATCTAGTTATGCTCTTATTATAACAGATGACTATTTACGCTATTCTTGGTTTTATCCACTAAAAGCAAAGTTAGAAACCCTTTAAAAATTCAAGAAATTTAAAGCCTTAGTAGAAAATCAATAAGGTAACACTTCTATTAAAAGAATTAGAAGTAACAATAGAGGAGAATTCTAGACAGTACAAATAGTGCTAAAACAAGTAGGCATTATTTAGGAAAACACTATTCCCTATAGTCTAAACTAAAATGGAATTGTAGAAAGGAAGAATAGAACAATCACAAACTAGCTAAGGGCTACCCTACTAGCCACTAAGCTTCCTTAGTTTCTATAGGTAGAATTAATGTCTACAATGATCTACCTAAGAAATAGATCACCTTCCTCTTTAATAGAATACTAAACCCCTTATAGTCTTTACTATAAAAAGGACCCTTTTCTAGGCTACCTTAGGAGCCTAGGATGTCTCTGCTTTCTAGCAATACTACTAGAAAAAGTCACTAGTAAATTTAACTAAAGATCTACTAGATGTAATCTAGTAGGGTATAAAGGAGATAGCATTTATAGGGTCTATAATCCTATAAAGAAACAAGTGTTTAGGTCTTCTAGTGTGCAATTTATAGAGTAAAGCTCTATAAAATCACATAGGGTATCACACAAAAAGATAGTCTAGAGTTAGACTTAAGCAATGTTTTCTAAACAGAAAATAGCTTAGAGCAAGACTCTAGCAATATGTTTTAAACATAAGAAGATAGTCTGTTTTTAGACTTTAGCAATATTCTTTAAGAAAGTCTAGAATTAGACTTAAGCAATATTCTTTAAGAAGATAGTCTACATTTAGACTTGAGCAATATCTTCTAAATAGAAGAAGAAGAAAATAGCCTAGAGCAAGACTCTAGTAATATCTTCTAAAATGAACAAGATGAAAATGAATCCTTATTTTCTAGAGATTTGTCTAGCTCACTAGATCCAATTGCTTTAATAACAACATATAAAGCATTCTATACTAGAACAATAGCAACAAATTAAGAAGACCTATAAAGCTACAAATAGGCTATACTAGTACTAGATGCTAAAAAATAGCAAGACTCTATAACCCTAGAGTACAATGACCTTACAAAAATGCAAACATAGACACTAGTGCCTCTTCCTAAGGATAGAAATGTACTAAAAGGTCGATAGGTCTATAGAAAAAAGAGAGGACCTAGTGGACAAGTTATTGAATACAAAAGCAGATAGGTTATTAAAGGTTTTACACAAGAATATAGCATAGACTACATAGAAACCTATGCTAGTATAGTTAAACCTATGTCCTATAAGCTACTCTTTGTAATTATAGCACATTTTGATCTAGAAATAGAACAAATGGATGTAGTTATAGCTTTTCTAAACAGTAAACTAGAAGAAGAAATCTATAAGAACAGCCTACTAGATTTTCAAAAGAATCACTATTCTACAAGCTTAATAGGGCCTTATATAGTCTAAAGCAATCCCCTAGGGTTTAGTATTAAACCCTAAACAGCTTTTTGTAATCTATAGGTTTTACCTATATAGATGTAGACTATGCTGTTTTTATCAATAAACAATAGGCTATAATTATAGCTATATATTAATGATCTACTTATTTTTAGGAGTAGCAAGCTAGTAATTAGCAATACAAAAATTGCTCTTACTAACAGATTCCAAATAACAGACCTAGGACCATGCTACTACTACCTAGGAATGAAAATCCTACGCAATAGGGCTACTAGGACTATATACCTTTTATAGTAAGCCTTCATCAAAAAGATACTAGAAGACTACAAAGTAGAAAAACTTAATCTAACTACTACTCCTATAGAAGTTAGCCTAGAGCTACAGAAAAATACTAAACAGTAAGCCTTAGAACAAACAAGGCAATTTTAGTCCTACATAGGGAGTCTTATATACCTAATGCTAGAAACAAGACTAGATCTAGCATTTAGTGTCGCAAAAATATTACAATTTGCTTTAAATCCTTCTAAGGAGCATTTTAATGCCCTTAAGAGAATTTACATATATCTTGTAGGCACATAAGACTATGTCCTAAGGATAGGAGGTACCCCTACCTTAGCCTTAAGCAATGCTACAAATTTGCCAAATTTGTTAGCCTTAAGTAATGTTACAAGACCACTAAATTTGCTAGCCTTAAGCAATGTTACTAGTAATAGTACCCCTATTCTACTAGGATATTTAGATGCAGATTAGGCTAGTAATAAAGCCGATAGAAAATCCATATCTAGTTATGGATTCTTCTATAATAACTCCCTAATTAGCTAGAGTTCAAAAAAAGCAGCTAGTTGTAGCACTTTCTAGCTATGAAAGTGAATACATAGTAATTGCTTATGCTACAAAAGAGCTTATATAGCTAAGACTCTTACTTAGCAACATTAAGCTTAAAACCTAGGACAAAGTAGTAGATAGACTAGCTACTACTAAGCTAAAAGTCGACAATACTATAGCAATTAGTCTATTAAAAACCCCTATAAACCATTCTAGGGTTAAACACAGACATTAGATACTACTTTATAAGGCAACAAATAGAAGAAGGTATTCTAGCTATAGAACACACTACTTCTAAAGAGTAACTAGTAGATGGATTTATAAAGTCCTTACCTAGGGCTACCTTTAAAGAATAGAGAGACAAAATAGGAGTTATAAAATATAGCCCTAAGCACTAGGATGGGACCTATCCTAAGGCTAAGCAAAATGTTATGATAACATAATAGGTTTTTGTAGCAAAAGAATAAAGAGTTATAATCACATAACCTTTATCAAGTTGAAGTCTCTTTATAAGCCTTATTCTAAGTTTTACTAAGTATCTATAAAAGATCTTATAAGGACTATAGAAATTAAGGAAGGGTGTTAGAAACAGGTAATTTTGCTCTCCTTCTAAGACATTCATTTCTAAGGTCCTTAGGCCTAGATCCTGTAAGCTTACAAGCCCCTACATGCCTATCTTTAGGCTAAGTACCCCTATGTGCTTACCTTTAGGCTAAGTACCCCTGCATAAGTCTAGAAAACCCCTATGGCTTTTTCTAAGACAAGACTAACAAAGTACTTTCCTAAACTAGAAGGTCTTTCCCTACTAGCCTAGGGGTAACGCAAATAACCTTTAAAGGTATTTGTTAAGTACCCCTATCTAGTTGCTTAGCACTTAGCTGCCTTATGTATATATACAGGCATTTTCTCCTACTTTATAGAGAATTAAGTCACTCATTAATACTTAGCTAAACATAGCTAGTACTACGCAACTATCCCTTGCTAGTCTAGTGTCTATTACCTTCTATACCTCCCCTACACTTATGCTCCTATCCTAAGGCTAACTAGTGTAGCCTTCTATCTTTGTTTAATTGCCTTGCCTTGCTTAGACCTATCCTAAGGCTATCTTAACACAAAGGACACACAATTCAATAGGTTATAAGCCCGGCCTAGAAGCTTCAAAAACGCTGTATTTTTTTGACTTCCCTTATAAGCTAGGATAAGCTTATAATACAACACTACCTATCTAAGTTTAGCCTATACCATTCTAGAACAGTCTAGAAATTAAGGAGAAGAGCTAGTTTAGGAAGAGGTAAAGTAGTAGATAGTATAGACAAGCTTGTAACTTGTCTATACAATTCTAAGTGCCTTAGTTAGAGGTGCTAGGCCTAAATAGGTCGATCTAGGGATAGGATTTTGCAATAAAACCTAGCAAGTACTAGGCAAAGCAAATCAAAATAAGCCCTAGCAAGTTCTAGGCTAACTGCAAAAATAAGACCTAGCAAGTACTAGGCAATTGCAAAAAATTAGTCCTAAGCAAGGTCTAGGCAAACTAAAGCTATTCCATTTTGCTTAGCTCTAAGCAAGCTCTAAGTAAGGTCTCTGCTTAGCAATAAGTAACAAATCTAGTTTCAAAAAAGATAGCCTTAAGCAATGTTCTGATTTTTAGCTGCTTATTAGCCTTAGGCTAGCAAGTAAGCAATAGACATTAGAAAATGGCTTTAAATATCTAGAAGTTCCCTAAACTAGAGGGAATTTCAAACTATAAAACATAGAAATTCTACATAAAAACAATTCTAATAAATTAAGACTTATAGGACATTGTTAGTAGAAAAAGGGAAGAACTAGATAGCTATCTAGTCATAGAAATTTGCTATAGAGATAGGAAACCCCTTACACAAGATAATCTAGATAAAAAGCATCTAGAAAGAGAAGAAAGAGCAAAATAGGAAACCTTACATGATAAAGCATATACTTCTATATTGCTTACTATTAAGGATAAACCCCTATAGCATGTTTAAAACCTTACATTAGCTACTTCTATATGAAGAAAGCTAGAAAAACTCTTCTCTAAAAAAGGCTTTAGTGCTAGAAACAACCTCTTCTAAAGCCTTATAAATACTAAACTATCTACTAGCTTAGGTGTTTAAAACTATGTGGACAAATTGCGACGCTTTAAAAGCAGGCTAGCTAATATAAACGCTTATGTTTAGTAATAGCAATTTATTTCTCTACTACTAAGCAATATAGGACTAAATTGGTTCTTATTCACATAATAGCTTATTTAACAAACTAGGGACAAACTAGAATTAATGATTAATGAAGATGAACTTATTAGCTAAATTCTAGATAAGGAAAGACGCTGTAATCTAGCTAGTAGCTATGCTACTAAAAATGCTATAGAAAATTTAGAACCTATTGCATTAAACATAAGGCAACCCCCTAGGAGACAAAGCAATAGTACTAGTAGTACTACTACTAGCAAAAATTGCAAATACTACAAAAGGAATCATAACTCTAGCAAGTGCTAGTCTAAATTTCTACACTTAAGGCCCTAAAAACAGCACTAACCTGTTACAGCTACCTTAGGATTAACCATTCTAAAAAATGGCAATCTAGATCTATTACTAAATAGATAGATACTAGATTTAGGTGCTATAGATCACATGTGTGGTATTAAAGACCTTTTTTAGGACTTTAAACCCTTTAATTCCTTTATACAAATTGCAGACAACTCTACAATTAGTATAAAAGGAAAAGGAAAAGTGCTACTAGTAGTAGAGAGACTAAATGACTCTACTGCTATTTTGCTTCTCTAAGAATATCTCTATGTTCTAGACATAGCCTCAAATTTGCTGTCTATCCTATAGCTACTCTAGCATAGTTTAATAGTTAACTTTAGTAATGCTAAAGCTCACATTATAAATGCAAGGAATCAAGTAGTAGCCTTTGCTACTATTAAAGAAAAAGTTGCTATACTAGCAATGCCTAGTATCACAAAAAGCAGCTACAAAGCCTTTAGTAAGGTTGCAAACAAAGGCTTAGACTTAGCCTTAAGCAATGTCACAAACAATGATTTGGACTTAGCCTTAAGCAATGTCAAAAACAAAGGCTCTAGGATATCCCTAGAAACCCTTTACAAAAGGCTAGGACACCTAAATTAGCAAGACTATCTTAGGGCTCTTAGTAACAAAACAAATGGACTACCCTTACTAGATAAGGAAAAAACCCCCTTTGTTTGTAAACCCTGTATTTTAGCAAAAAAGACAAAAGAGATTTCAAGAGTTTCTCTAAATAGAGGTACCTCTACCTTACAATTGCTTCACATGGATTTAATGGGCCCATTAAATCCTACTAACCTAGGAGGATCTAGTTATGCTCTTATTATAACAGATAACTATTCACGCTGTCGTGGGGTGAACAGCTGGAGCAGCGAAATGGAGGCTTGGCGCGGAAGTACATGGGACCGTCCTACCGACTTGGCATTTGCTGACTGTTCTGGCCTTTGGGTATTTCTGCTGCGCGCGGGCCTTGACAAGCAAGGCATGGAACACACTATGAAACACGGCATGAAATCACCACGAAATCCTCACGCAATGGACCACGGCATGGGATTAGCATGCAATTCACAGAACACCTAGCAAAGGGATTGTACTATGAGATCAAGGCAATCGGATACTTAAATAGCTAGCGATAATATCAATCCTCCTACCCATCAAGTAGCAAGCAGCAGCTAATAGAGGACCGAACAGCAAACATGCAGCCGAACACCAACTGGGCCCGAACGGCCAAAGTACACGGGACGGTCCTGGCTATATTCGTAGACTATAGCAGGAGAGTCCTAGGCAGCAGCGGTCCTCAACTACCTATCAACCTCGTCTACTTGACTCTAGCCTT
>NAJN01000188.1:0-31825 GCA_005059845.1 Cryomyces minteri
AGTTCACAAAAGTCGAGATGTTCGCATGGACCATGCCAGACGACGCACCGTCCGAAGCGTTCGGCAGCAGCGGCGGACTCTCGCATTCCGAAACCGTCTTTGAAGAGATGGTCTCGATCCAGAAAGAAATCCTCCAGGGTCTAGGTCTGCACTGCCGCATCCTCGAGATGAGCACCACCGACCTCGGCGCCAGCGCGACCCGCAAGCAGGACATCGAAGCCTTCTTTCCTGGGCGGCGCGAACGAGACGACGGCTGGGGCGAAGTGACCTCCGCGTCCATCTGCACGGACTACCAAAGTCGCAGGCTGGCGACGAGACTCAAGTCCAACAGATTCGGCGGCAAACTCGAATTCCCACACACCGTCAATGGGACGGCTATGGCGGTGCCGAGGGTGCTGGCGGCTATTTTGGAGAACGGATGGATTGAGGAGGATGGTTGCGTTACTATTCCAGAGGTGTTGCGGCCTTGGATGCGCGGGATGGAAGCCATTCGGAGGAAACCATGATACCCCTGTACAAAGTCACGGTAGGAAGAATTCGGTCAGGAGGCGAACGTCAATCAGTACTTGCGAACCTTGTGGAACAGGCTCGCTTCGAGACACGAACCGGGTGGAAACCTAGGTCACAATAACACTCATATCGCCATACAATACAGACCAATCCGTATACTCTGCCCCTCCCTTTCCCCAAGTAAGAATGATACATCTTTTTCTGCCTCTTTGTGATCCACAGATCGCGTCTCTACTATGCCTCGTTTCACTGCCTCTCTGCTACAGCCTTCCGTGCTTCGCCATCTCCGCACCGTCTTTTCTACAATGTCCGTGACGCTAATGCTCCGTGTCTCCTCCACCAACCGCTCTCCATCATCCCTCCTTCCTCCACCGATCAGTCCCAACCCACAAGCAGTAGCAGGTCCAGGCCGTGAAAGGAGAGAGAGAGAGGGAGGCGAGAGAAGAGAGAGACAGAGACGAGAGACTCCCAACGCGCCGTGAGCCGTATCCAAGCACGGCCGTCATCGCTACGCGGACATGGTCTGCAAACGCGTGCAGAGCTCGGCTAGCTAGACGGGTCAGTGAACAAGACGATCCATGCTCCACGTCTCGCGTCTCCAGTCAGAGCCATCAGAGTATCCGAACACGCAAGCTCTGCCGTTCGCGGAGACAATCAGCCTCACTACCGGAGCCCCTTTGCACACGGGTTGAGAAACCCTGGGCTACGAAGCACACATCCCAAGTGGAAGAGCGGATTGATACGGCTCAACGGCATCGTATGCGATAACGGTGTGCGCGTTCCAATGGAAGATCCTGAAAGCCACGGGCACGTGTATTGGAAGGCCACACCGCACAACTCAGCTGGCGGGAACCCCACGACCACCACACCCGGAACGAATTGCAGGAGCGAGTCGTTCGGTCCCCTGCATCTCGTCCCAGGCACGGTGGAGGTGCCGCGGAAGCACTGCTCCGCCAACCGCGCCGCCTACCGGACCTGCGCACCCGCTCCCGAACCAGCGGCATTCCCGCCCCGTGTCTGACGCGCCAGCCAGCTCCCACGGCCGACGCTGCACCGCCGCGACCTCTTCGCTCACGGCGCCGAAGCCGGCCGCACGCACTCCGCTCCCGCCTCCCCTCGCGCCGTCAAAGTCCTCGTCGTCAGCTGGACAGCGGCGGCTGCGTGAGTGCAGGTGGCTCGCTCCACGGCTTCTTCGACGGTGTTGCCGACCGTCGTGAGACCATAGAGGATGCATCGTTGGGCGTCCCCCACGTCGACGTGCCTGTGTGCATCGAGGAAGAGTGGGAGACGCGGCTGTGGGTCGCGGTGAAGAGCGTGCGGAAGGGTCGAGCGGAACCGGCTGTTGCTCAGGATGGGGATGCGCGACGGGCACCCAAATCCGAGTCGGCAGAGTGCGCTTGCGTGACGGGAAGACGTCGTTGTTCGATCTCATGTGTACATCCGCAGTTCGCCATAGCTGGACGAGAGAGTGTCGCACCCCAACTAAGACACACGATCTGCTGCGTGTTGTGGCAGAACGGATCTTGTCGGCTCGTGTAGTTACACAACGTCCTCGCGTACAGACTGTCGTTGAATCACACTGTCGATCGCATACACGTTTAGCTCTCTCCAAGCGAGAACCGAACTACAGTTGTTGAAGACCAATGGCAGAAGGTGTACTTTGTATGCATGGTGTTCTCGCGTCGATCTCATCTGGTCATGTTTGTTACAAGTACACGATGCCTTCCAACGATTAAGTCGTATCACGCAGTCTCGCTGGCCGTGCTTCCTCCACTGCTCCCGCACGGGTCACCGTGCTTTCCGAATTCGACTCTACGAGCTGCCCAGGTTGTGCGATTGGAACCACTGCTGGATGACGTGGTATGCGCCTGTGGCATTGTAGTGGAAGTTTAGGCCGTGGCCTGGCAACGCAGAGATGGAGCGTTAGTGGTTTTGTTTGACGGGAAACGCTCAAAGCTAGAAGGCGGAAGGAGAGAAAAGACGAAAGGGGTGCACGTACCTGTGTTCGGGTGGATGTAGGCCTGGAACGCGGAGGCGTTGGGGAAGAGCACCTGCGCTGCAGCTGGGATGCTGGGCAGTTGAGTTCCTGTTGCGAGACAGTCTCCGCCACTGGGTACGAGTCAGTACTTGGAGCGACAAGTTGATGCAGGAGGTGCCTACCAGTAGATCTGATCCTGTCTTCCGGTCACAACTTGTACTGAATCACATCGTTAGCGAACTGCAGCTGATGGTAGCGAGAACAGCATACCAGGTCCCGCGAACTTGTTCGGCGCAATAGGGCCGGCAAGCGTCAAGATCTCGCCGAGAGTCACGGGCTGCTTGGTCTTCTCGGCAAAGAGGGAGATCGCGTCTTCGAAGAAACCAGGGTAGAGGCTGGAGGACGGGGTCAGCACGAATGCTGGAAGAGTTGGTGGGGGTAACCTACAATGCAAAGATGTTGGCAGTGAGATCGCTCCAGGTGAGGTATCCCGTTGGCAGGTTCTGCGGAGGAGCCAGCGTCTCGTTCCATCCGTTGATGATGTCTCCGACCTCGGTGGTGGCAATCTCTTGCCAGATGTCCGAGGCTGAAGCTTCGACTCCAAGGAGACCAAGAGCATTCTCGATGGTCTGAATGAGGTCACTGTTGCTGACGTAACCGTTGACACTGCCGTCTTCGTTCCGATGACCATTCTGACCGTTTTGACCCTTGTATTTGTTCTGGCCGTTCTGGCCCCTCTTCGCAGCAAGGCTGACGTTACCGAAGCGGAGTGGCTGGTTCAAGCGTGCAAGATGCAGGTTCCAGTCCGCCAGCGTTTGGCCCAGCCAAGTGCCATTGATAGACCAGCCGGTGAGGACAATACCATCCGAAGCCTGAGGGTGAAGGGTGACCAGCATGTTGGTCTGCGCGGAGCCGAACGAGTGTCCCACGTGGACGACCTTCTGGAACTTGTGGGCAACAGTAGGGAACGTGCCGTTGCGGAGCATGTTCGTGATCTCGTACATTGCCGAGACTTCGGCAGGTGCCTGCACGACATTCAACGGGTCCGCCTTGGACGAGTTTCCGATCCCGAAACGGTCAATGGAGACGGTAGAGAAGCCGGCCGCGGTCGCGACATCGATGTAACTGTAGTTGTAGTTGTTGAAGGGAAGGTCCCAGTAGCTCTTGTCGAAGCCGATACCGTGCGTCAAGAACTACAGGAGGTCAACCCCCGGGTCTACGGCAGTCCAACGTCATCTACTCACCTGCACGGTAGGGTTGGCCTTCTGAACGTCGGGAGTGCAGTACTTGGCGCTGATGTTGTACACGCCCCTAACGTCGGCAAAATTGCCAGCAAATATCTCGTTGGTGAAGTTTCGCCCGATGTTGGTGAAGTTCAGGGCGAAACGTGTTGCATCTTGGTTGACCTGCAACGGAGCGAGGTTGAACTGAGGTTGATGTGCGTTGATGTTGACCGGGATGGTGACATTGGTGCAGACCTTGGCCAAAGCCTGGCCAGAAAGCAGAGAGAGGGTGAGGAAAGCGAACGAAGCCATGTTATCGACAGTATATACAGGCAGCGAAACAAGTCAAGCAGTGCACTTCGCGACGACGAGACATTGCTACTTGTACCCATACCATCTGCGATCCCCGGAAGCCGAAGATTGCTTCCTCAATGACGCTCTGCCCGAAGATCAAGCACGAGGATCTGAGTTTGAGAGCCCAAATGATTTGGAAGCTTTAGAGAGCCACCAAGCACGCGCTTGCGAGCCCGCGGCTCAGGGACAAGCGTCTGCTCGAATCACATCGGCAACAACGTGTGCTAAGGTTGAAATGGCGGAGGAAAACCTTGGAAAGCACGAATTGGAAGTAACGTTGGACTGCATTTGACATGACATCGTCCATCGGGATCGTCCGCACCCGCTCTGGATTCCACATGCACCCCTGCGGCCTACCCGAGCTTCTCCAACTGGCAACAAGGGGGCACACACAGGGCATGGTGCATCGGTGGTTTTGACATGGTGGGCAACACGCTGCCTTGGCCTTTGAGCCGAGAGAGGACTGTCGGCTTGCGTGTGAGTTGGTGTTGGGAGCAGAATCACACTGCAGCTTGCACCTCGAAGGTTGGTCATGGGTCCCACATTGGACCAACTCAGTCTGTTCTTCCGCATCGGTACTTTGCATCCCTTGTCAGCTTCTTCAGCCAGACGGCATCGAGGAGGCTGGAGAGAGCTGGGCAACTCAAACCATGACGGTGGAGCGGTTCGGGCTGGAGCTGGGTGCTGATCGCAAGTGCCGAGGTGCGTTTCGGGCCGTGGACCCCTGACAACGTCGTTCCTTTGAGCCTCACCTTTCGCCCGTATACAAACAGATGGGGCTCAAAAGTCGAGCCTCATCACTGTCTGAGTGACCGGATATCCGTCGTCTCATTCGGTAGTGGCGCGTCGTCATCCGCTGGTTGAGAAACTACCAGCCTGACGGTAGACCATAGGAAAGCGCCGAGGATTGGTTGCCTCGTCTGCTACGACTTCTGTCGCCTTGTTGGACTACGCGCAAGTAAGACGACGTGTGACAACAAACGCTACGCGATCTACGTCAGGTGCGTGGTGTCATCCCGTGCTATCGTAGCTCCATTCAGGGTATCAGTCAGTTGCCGCAGACTCGTGAGATCGGATAAAGAATGCGGGCTGGCAGAACATGCCGTTGTATCCCGCAGGAACACGGTTTCGTCTGAAATCAATACTCGCGAAATCAACATACGTAGAACACCCCCCGCCTCATAGCTTCGTTTTTATGGTCTTCCTTCTCCCCACATAACTTCCCTCGCCATCTCTCCTACATCCAACAGCCTTGACTGGGGGACTCATTCCTCGAAAGCCCCTGTGGTCCTCGACTGCCTTCTTTTCAGGGCCCCGTTTCATGTCTTCGACGAGCAAGTCCCGGCTGCTCAGAGCAGAGAAGGATACTACATCTCTGTTGATGGAATGAGCGACGCAGCAGGACTCTTCGACTGTGTCGACGCCACTGATGTAAGTGCCATCGCACAGAACAATCTCCACTCTTAGACGAAGAGGATGTTTGATACTGATGAGATCACAGAGCGAATGAAACCTTTCTACAAACGCTGCAGCGCACCTCGAGCCGGCTGGCAGCATTCCAGCTCGTCCATGGAACGACTCAAACGCGACGCCTGTGTCGCTACAGTCGACTCTGGCTACTGAAGGGGATGCCAAGCAAATCCTCCATCACAGAGAGGTGGAAGCACTGCGCGATCGCCGTACGACCGAACTTGAAGGACTTCTTGCAAACCCCTGACAGCAGCTCCACTCAGACTTGACGGATACCAGACAAATCAATACCGATTCGCTTCGCGATGCAGAGCAGGTCGAAAGCGCGGTCACTTGTCCGCCCAAGGATCCCAAAGCCGCGACAGCTACGGACAAGCCTCCACCTGCAGCGCTGGCTTCCACGATTCAAGACGATCATGACACGGACGATGAGGCTGACGAGGAGGAAGACGAAGCCGAGCGTCGCGCAGAGCATCTACGGGAAGAGGACAGGAGTGAGCCACGTCGCAAATCCGAACAGGCCATCGAAAAGTTTTCTCGTCGTTGTAATATCGCCCGAGGTATTTACAGAGCAGCATACCAGCAGTTCCTGGCAATCCCACTACACAGCGCTCGAGACGAAGACTCGTTCGCTGCACAGAGAGCTTCGGCCGAGGAAGCGGAGTCGCAGTCCAAGAACCACTTCGCGGCCTGGTTCGCCGCCAGCGGGCAAGAGTTTGACGCCCTGTGCGATGCAAGCAGACGCGACCGCCCAGCTCGGTGTGCGGCTATCCATGGAGAGCTCGACGCTCAGCTCGCTGCCATCGAGGTGAAAAGAGCCGCAATGCGCGACCGAAGGAATGATGAGGTCAAACGGCTGTTCAGAGAGGAGTTGGACAGGCGGATGGAGCGGAGGCGGTCGGACTGTCCGGAGGATATCTGCGAATGACCTCGGACCTTGTGCATGGAGCTGCAAACGGGGAACAGTTATATACCAGAAGTTACGAAGCTGCTTTGTGGCACAAACTCACGGGGAGGGATCGGCCAGCGACGACCTGACTGAAGAATCAGTCTCGAGGACGTTCAAAGTTGCTACTTAATGACCCGACTATCTTGTCTCTCTGCGGATGAGTCTTTTGCTCGGGGGGACGGTAAGGTGAGTGCTCCACTGCAAGTGAAGTCATGGCGAAGCACAAGGGTAGAGGAAAGAAGGGGTTGAAGAGGACGACGTGCATCACCTGTACCTCGAGAGCGTCGAAGACAGGCGTACTCCATCCACGCCGACGAAGAAACCCTTCTAGTGCTATGTCTCTCATGAAAGTGACTCGGCAGAACAGTAAGAGAGGTAGCCATAGGCCGTGCACGAACCCCTTTACAGCGAAACCCAAACGGTCAAAACGAAACGCTCGATTGGACAGCCGACCAAAAGGACCAACCAAGAGCACGCACAGCACAAACTCACACCCCACCGTTCCCGAACCGCCACTCCCCCTGCCTAACGACCGCCTCCCGCCCCTCCCTATCGCGGTCCCGCTCCTCCTGCGTCAGCGCATCCCCCGAGATGGCCCAGTTCGCGCTACTCGTGCGGTCTCTGAACCGCTTCATGCGATCTTTGTTCTTACTGAACACCTCCTCCATCTGCAGCGGCGCGATCGGGCCGAACACGGCCTCGGGATCCATGAGCTGCTGTTGCGTAAGCAGTTCGCGCAGCGCGGGCGAGTTGACCCACGACGGGGCGGCGAAGCCTCCGGTGTCGTTCTCGTCGTCGCTGTCGCTGTCTTCGCTGTCCGTGTTGATGTCCGGGAGCTGGATGCTGTCGCCTTGCGGGTAGGCGGGCGAGGACTTTACGGATTTGGACGGTTTGGACGCTTTGGCGGGGCCGGGGGTCTTGAGGGGGACCTGCATTTGGTGGTGGTTGGAGGAGGCGGCGGGTGGGTTAGGCGCTTCGGCGAAGGGAATCTTAGCTTTGGAGAAGGTGGCCATGTCGTTGGGGTGCGCGGGTGCTCGGGGATGCTGTAGCTGGTGTTGCGCTGTGACTGTGGACTTGAACATGGAAGACACGTGGCTTGTGGCGGGAGGTGCGTGGGTGTAGCCATGAGGAAATTTGTTCAGGGGTTCCTGTCGGCTTGTGTGAGTATATATTGCGTAGGTAAACCGTGTATGTGTTTCTGGCTGTACCTTGCGAATGTTTGAGTGACGGATTGGAGGTGCCATAACTGAACGACGAGGCTCGTCGTCCTCGTCGTCTTCGTCAATGGTCTTCCTCCGTTTGGCGTCCTGCTGTTGGTACGATGGTCCGGCTCGCTGAAGCGTTGGTCGCTGACCGGGCTCGTCCTCTGTGTCTGGCTGAAACACACGCTTTGGAGGTTTCGCGGGATTGATTTGAGGCTGCGTGATAGGGCGAGGCATGTCCTGAACGGTGTTCATCCGCGAAACTGATCTTGCATGGCCGAGGTCACCGCGATGGTGAGCAGAAGGACCTTGCGCTTTTTCGTTTTGAAGAGCGGTTGCCTGCCTTGTTAGTGACCCAGCTCGAACGATCGAGTGCCTAGACTTACGAGATCGTTTGCCTGCCTGGTCCTCGGCGGAAGTGCTTGTTGTCGCTGAAGTTCGGCTTTGCGGGCTTCAGCTTGCTTCTGCGCAGCCTTCTTCGCTTCTTGAACACGTTGTTGCTCTGCTGCCCTTCTCTGCTGTTCAAGTAGACGTTCCTCCTCGATCTTCGTGGCGCGCTTTTGATCGAGCTCACGCTTTTGCTCTGCTTTGCGCTGCGCCGCCTTTTCCTCCTGCACGTTACATTAGCACAGTTATTGAAACAAAGAGCGCTGGTTTTCTCACCTGCTCCTTTTTCTTGGCTGCAGCTTCAAGAGCTTTTGGTCGGGTGCTCTGGGTTGACACAGAACTCTTGAAGCTGTTCGTGGAAGTGGAGGACTGTAATGAGGCGGCGCTGGGCTTGCTGGGTAATGGTGCTTTTGAGGGCGGTGCTGGAGGGAGGGAATCTTGTAAAGATGCAGATAGCGCTAAGTTTGTGGGTGCAATCTGGCCGATCTGTGCACACTGTCAGTGAGTGCTGCGTCGCATGTGACGCAAGTAGATCTACATACTCGTTGTGACTGAGAAGCCACTCTAATGGAGACCGGCACTGGCTTTGCTCTCGGCAGAGTCTCCTTGGAAGGCTTCGCTAAGCGCCGAGTCTCTCTTGGCTTCTGCAGCTGTGATCCTGTAGGAAGCATGCTCTTTAGCGGTGGTGGAGGAGGCATCTCGTCAGCAGTCGCAGTCGTCTGTTGCGCCATCGCATCGGACTCCGCCCGGCTGTTGATCTCCAGTCCCTCACGTTCTTGTTCGTATGCTGCCGGATTTATCTTGCTTCTTGGCACCTTTTGGTTTGCCGCGTTCTGGCGCTCTTTATTCCGTGCATTTTCTATTTCGTCTTCTAACTGTTGCTTCTTCTTGGCTTCTTCCACCCGTTTCCTCTCATTCTCGGATGAACTACGTGTTCTGCGACCCTCGCTTGCTTTCTCTAGATCACCGGTTACACTCTTTGCTTCAGCTCTAAGGTCAGGGTACAAGTTCTGTGCAGAGTCTTGTTTCTTGATCGGAACCTCGATGGTAGTGCTTTCAAGAGTACGGTCCGCGGGTTGAGGGACGGCTGTGGAAAGTGCCTCCATCTTGGCTTGCGCACTTACGCCAGCGCTGCTCGCAAAGATGCCTTTCGCCGATTTCAGCACAGAGTACAGCTTCGCCTTCGACGCACTCAATGGCCCGTCCATGTACCTCTTGCCGATGGGGGAGCCAGCAGGTGTTGTAGTTTGCAAATTTTGAGCCGTAGAGAAGTCCGGGTTTGAGCATGATATCGTCTTCTTGTGTGCAACATCTGGGGCAGTGCTTGTCTTGGTTGGAGACGCAAGGGCAGTGGTTGAGGTGGACTTCTGGTGCCCAATTCCGACGATCGGCCTCGCAGACGTATCCGTTTTAGTCGGCGAGTCTACAACAGAAACACGAGTGCTTGGCTCTCTGTCAATCCGCTCTGTGGGATCTGCAGTATGACTGGCTGATGGTTGAGGCCGATTGTGATTCATTACTGGCGCCGATGTCTTGATTGGTGCTATCCAATCATCGTCATCGTCGTCCTGGTTTGCAGATGCCACCACAACATCCTTAGGGGGCACCTCAGGACCGTTTTCTTCCGGCTGGGGTTCTTCTTGTTCCAAGTCCGGCAACTGGGGATAACTTGGCTGAGTCGCCGCCGCTACGTTGATTTTTGGGATGGACTTTGATGATCGTGGCTCCTTGGACTGCCCGAGCATATTGATCCGCTCGTGTAACCTTTGAGTAGTGGACTTGTTATGGACCTTCGTGGTTTCGGACTCTTCGCGTGGCAATCCTGGCCTCACTTGCTCGTCCACGTCCATTGCATCAACTTCGTCATCCGCATCGTCCGGCAATGCTTGCTGATTATCGCCAAAACTCTTTCCTCCAGCAAATCTTCCAACGTGACTGCCGCGTCCAACCGCCCCCATTTTTTGCTGTTCTACGTAGCTTGTCCTGGTGCCCATACTCTTCTTGGTGGTCAATGGTTCTCGCGCCGGTAGAGAAGCGAATGTGAGGCTGCTCTTGCGCACAAGGGGTTTCACGGGACTGGAGCCATCCGAAGGAGTGCGGGAGCCGTTGACGTCCAAATGGTCGTCTGTAGGATCCTGCTCTCCAGCGCGTTCTTGCGCTCGGTCAAGAGCCGCAGCCTCCTCGGCCAGGACAGTCGGATGCGGCGAAACGGCTTGCTCTGCCTGCTGCTGAGGTGTCGGTGCCGGCTGCGATTCCGAGCTTCCCGTTTCCTCATCCAAGACGGTGGTGTTATCGTCATCGTCCTGCAGCAGATCTTCTTTGGACAAATGTCGACTTCCAAGTGCCTCTTCAGCTGACACGAACGACTCGTCTGTAGCCCGACGCTGCTCAAGAAGTGTCCCCAGCGATTGCCGGGGGGTAGGGGCTTGTACACTCCACGTCGTTTTCTCTGGGCTTCGTTTCTGTGGTGTGGGCTGGTCCGCTTCGCGCGGGGCTCTGTCAAGGTCCATTTCGTCCTCTGGCATGCCATGGTAACCAGAATCTGCATTCCCTTTCCCGGCTCCAACCGAGTGCTTATTTCCCGTTGCGACTGATTCATGTTGCTCCTGTTGAGGGTCCTCAGCCACCTGAAACTGTGCAACTTGCTTGTAGAAGTTGGTTCGTTGTGACGGGCTGGTTCCCGCTTGTGGGCTGGGTGCAAAGATGTCTGTTAACGGCTGTGGGGTTGTCAGTACTAGGGTCAAAGAAATCGCACGGAAAGGCTCACCGCCCGCGCCTCCAAAGGATTCTTCTTCCGTGCTGTCCGTGGTGTTTTCCCTCTAAGCTTGCCAGGGGTCTTGAACACTTCGGTGACATTCCTGCTTCACCATTAGTGTTTGGTTCGAAGTGGGTGCGTATGACGTTCTCACAGCTGACTTCTGCTGAATATCTCCGCCATATGTTCGTTGAGCCACTCCATCTCGTTCCTCGCCGAGAAGGAGAATTCCTCGACTTCCTCCCCAATGAACTGGTTGGCCTGGTCACTCTCATTTTGTACCCATTGCGCCGACCCTATGGGCAGATGCGATTTGGAACGAAGGGAAGCCATTGTAGAAGTCCAAGGAAGGAGCTGCTTATGCGAGGATTCGGAGAGCGAACAAGCAAGATAAAGGCGAAGCAAGGATGTTAGCTGTACATGGCGACTGGAGCAAGCAAGATGTCACTACGGTCGGTCGTCGTCGTAGAGCTGTCGCGCAGTGATGTTGGCGTCGCGTTGTTGATTGAGAGGTGAACGTCGGGATGCTCATTGTTTTGAGGCCGTGCACTTCGGCGATTGCGGCTAGTCGCTTCTTCGTCAATCGCTCGGAACTCCTCCACACCACTGCCGCCTCTCGATCCGCCTTTTATTCCCGTAAATGTATAAAGACTTGCGCTTTTGCCTTCGAATTGCGTTCTGTGTTGTTTTTCAAGTGTAGACGTTTCGTTCGTGTCCGTATACCCAGTCGTATAGTCGCATCGCCAGAATGGCCTCTCGTATCTTTCCAGCATCTGCTACATTACTGAGAACATCGTTTCGTCCCGCATTTCAGAAATCTAATTCATTACTACGAAACGATGCGAGACAGTTTTCAGTCTCTTTGCCATACCGTATCATGGAGACTTCTGGCTTCACTGAAGAGCAGATGGATGTTCGGGAAGCCATGTTTAAGATCTGTGAGAGGTTCCCTGACGTGCGACTTGGCTTTCCTACATATGGTCAGGATAACAGTTGATTAGTCTTCAGGAGTACTGGGCGGAACACGACGAGTCGGGGACGTATCCCCACGAGCTCCATGCAGCTCTGTCCAAAGACGGCTGGATAGGGATAGCATTGCCTGAGGACTTAGGTGGTGCCGGGTTAGGCATCTCAGAGGCTACTATGATGTTGCACACTATATCTGAGTAGGTAATTCTTGTAGAATTGCAATGAGTACATTCCTTTGTTCGATTCTGCTCTCTCTGTTCTCTCTGTGCGGAACTAGCGTGCATTTCCATGACGAGTACTGATTCGTCCCTAGAAGCGGAGCCGGCATGGCTGGAGCCCAGTCGATACATGCCAACGTTTACGCAACACAGGTGGAGCTCACTCCATCTCACACCACGACAACCACAATCTGATTCTCAGTAGCCAGTAGCCAAGTTCGCCACAAAAGAACAGAGGCAGAAGATGTTACCGAAGCTCGTCAGCGGCGAGTGGAGAACTTGTTTCGGAGTGTAATACCACATCCCCCTCAACTTGTCAACCAAAGCTCACCGATCGCAGCACTGAACCAAATTCTGGTTTGGACACTCTTAGACTTAAAACACAGGCAACACGAGACGGGGATGATTATCTTATCAGTGGGCAAAAGATGTGCGTCTCTTGATACCCTTCCTTCCCCTACGTTATATGTTTCCCAGTCCCCTCAATTCATTCGATGCTCCCGAAATACTCAATCGCAATTCATCTTGCAAGTATACTGATTGGCCCCGAGATGGATCACCTCCGCCCAAGTGGCGTCGAAAATGGTACTTCTCGCTCGCACAACGCCGCTCGAGGAAGTCAAGAAACCGTCAGAAGGCCTCTCACTATTTTTCATTGACTTCGACAAAACCGCTCCAGGACTGGATCTGAGGAAGATCAAGAAGATGGGCGGAAGGGCAGTGGACGCCAACGAAGTATTCTTCGACGGCTACCGTGTTCCGAAAGACACATTGATCGGTGAAGAAGGTCAAGGCTTCAAAATTGTACGCTCTGTTCCATACACCTTCTCTCTCTGCACTGATGCATTCTCTCACGCACGGTTTCTGTGGCATTAAATCTCACAAACCCTCCCCTCATAGGTCTTACACGGCATGAACGCAGAGCGTTGCCTTCTTGCCGGCGAGGCCCTTGGCCTAGGCTACGCAGCACTTAAACGCGCCGCCACCTACGCCAAAGACCGCATCGTCTTCGGCCGACCCATTGGCATGAACCAAGGTCCATATTTACTTCCATCGTCTCCCAAACCGGCGTTGCGCAAAGCTGATCTGTAAATAGGTATCCAACATCCCCTCGCCGCCGCCTACATGAACCTCGAAGCCGCCAAGCTCGCCACCTACCATGCCGCGCGTCTGTACGACCGCTCCAAGGACGACCCATCTATCCCGCAACATGCCATCGGCGTTGCTTGCAACAGTGCGAAGTACCTCGCGGCGGAGGCGGCGTTCACGGCGTGCGAGAGGAGTGTGTTGGCGCATGGCGGCATGGGGTATGCGCAAGAATATCACGTTGAGCGCTATCTGAGGGAGTGTTTCGTCCCGCGCATTGCACCTGTTAGCCGCGTAAGTTACTTTTCTGTTCCAAATGTTACCAGTAGAGCTCTTTGAGTGCGGAACTGACATTGGTGGGTGTAGGAGATGATATTGAATTATGTTGGAGAGAGGGTTCTTGGGTTGCCACGAAGCTACTAGAACGGCAAACGCGGCCAGGCTGGCTAGCCCATCTATTCGTGCGTCTTCATATACATGTGTATACGTTTCATTCCATCAGACGTCAGTGGCACAGCGACAGGACTTCAGTTGCTTTTTCAAAGCGCCGGGTATGTTGACCGCAGAACTCATAAAACATCGACACGCCTCTCACGTGATCAAGACGTCTCCTTATGCATGCAGTTCATGTTCCTCGTCAGTTCTGATATCAAGCGTTCCACTCAGTACATCGTAACGCAAACTTTCCTCCGTCAATACGCTCCACTCTTCCTGGAAGATCTCCTTGAGCTTGGTATTCCATTTCTTGAAGTCGACCAAGATCTGGGAGAATCTATGACGGGTATGCAGCGCCCATATGGCGCCGTTGGATGTATCGTAGAACCATCTGCTCAGCGTCGTCGGGGTTCTGTCCCTCGACGATTCCGGTGGCTGGTCAGGAAACTCGATACCCAAGTCGATCTCGTTGATTTTAGCGCTTGCGAGCTCCTTGTTCTGCCATAGGGAGAGTTGTCGATATCGGGGATCTTCTTTCTCAGCTAATGTAGTGTAGTAGCTGAAGGATTCTCGCAACTGCTGAAGATCATACTCGATGCACGCGAGCCACTTCTAGCCGTCCTGAACGTAAGCTAGTGAGCTACGGTGCTTCGATATCGTTGAACTGAGCGTCATGGACTTAACTTACCCGGTCAAGGTTGTTGATGCTGGGCGCCCGAAGGAAGCGGTTCCCAAAATCTCGCAGCCAAGCAAAGCTGGTGGTAAAACTCATAATGCAACTGCTCTCTTTCGTGAGCCGCGTGCTTCGCCGACTTGATAAGCTTGTAGATGGCTCTTGACAGGAGGAAGACTCCTTTGAAGGTCGTCACACGTGCAAATGACAAGCTAGCCGCACTGCCAGGATCCATGAATGAACGAAATAAGTGTTGGGCACGAATGAATTGCACAGTGTCAGAGAGGGTAAGACAGGCTTCTGCGTTAACGAATCTCTTCTTCTGCACAAGATGCGTACGTTCCTCTGTTTTCTGTGTCTCTTTTCTTATAATAGTGCT
Organism: Cryomyces minteri; assembly: GCA_005059845.1. Classification (NCBI taxonomy): domain Eukaryota; kingdom Fungi; phylum Ascomycota; class Dothideomycetes; genus Cryomyces; species Cryomyces minteri. The sequence continues at coordinate 14,589 of NAJN01000188.1, forward strand.
TTTGACCAGGGTGCAGATTGTAGATGCCATGCCGTCCACGTCTATATAGTGCCGTGAGGCGCTTTCAGTCTTGCTGTCTGCCATTGCACCGCACCGGCATCGTGAGCCTCATCTCTATCTACTTCTCTTCCTAAGCAACTTCGACGGGGCTCTACACATTCGCATGGTCAGATAAGCCAACGTCACCCTCATCAACCGAGCTCACTCTGGTGATGCGGCAAGACGTAAAACACCGCATCTTATATAGGGAAGGCTCGTACTGAGCACCGCGTCCTCCTCACTTTCACGTCGTGTGTACGAACCGTCACTGAACGACCTACGGGCTCTGCAAAAATTACGTCCTAAGCTATCCGCCGATCGAGGTCCTTTCTGCCTATCGTAAACTCAGCGTGTCCCAGCTGCACGGGTCAAAGGTGACAACGTCATGTTCACCGACTTCACACTTGCGAAATATTTCGCCTCAGTAGAGGGATTGTCGAGTACTACCGAAGGTTACACGCATAAACCCCTTATGTATGCAGCTCCAGAAGTACACCATCAGCAGAAGAGGACATACTCAGCAGACGTGGTCAGTCTTGCAGGAATGGCAATTGTCTTGGATTGTCGGTCTGTGCACGACTTCTTCGAGTTTTGGGTGGTGTCACAGATCGACGGCAGCAAGACTCATGCATATCATGCAACACTCGACCTTGTTTGGAACTGACTCTACGATTTGACTCCCAATCCCAGCGGCTGCATTGGTTCCATACTGTACTCAGAACCCGAGAAGCGCCCTAAACCGGATGAGTGGCCAACAAGACTGTATGGTACTTCCTTCAGATAGTTTCCTTGCAGCCTTTTCTACCCCCCTCCAAAACACATCTCTCCAAGAAATATGCCTGAAGCTCCGCAATATGTTTTTCCGGAGCTGAACCCCTGGCTGCTGGCTCCCGAATCATCTTGCGTGCTTGTCACAACAGTCAGCATGAAATGGAGACAGGCTGCGCCCTGAGAAGGCTTGCGACCGGGGAAAGAACGAGCGTCAACCAAGCTCATGGCTATGGCCAGCTTCTGAAGGAAAGAGACAGGAGCAGTGCAATCTTACACACATTGAATATCACAACGTTCACAGTCGGGGTGGCTGTCTGATCTTGCGGGCATGCTCAAGACGAAGGACTATCTCTGGATAGAAGGCCAAAGAACAGCACAGATGTAAGCCACTGTTGGCATAGTATTTTGATGTCAAGCTAGGTAGTGCATAGGCTACGAGTCGACTCAACAATAACTGTCAAACTTCTGCTTCCATCTAGCCATCCGCATCTCGTCGCCTCGCTCCTCAGAATTTCCTTCCACCGCCCAGATTCATGTTGAACGCCTTGGTCAGAGGAGCATTGACAGTGTAAGCCATGGTGCTCGACGTCGCGTTGAACGTGCCCGCCGAACCGCCATTGCCACCGTAGTCTGCGTAGTTGCCGTTACCATCGTTGCCGACATCGTTACCACCGTTTTTGCCGTCATTGTTGCCTCCGTAGCCGCCGTTGTTGTAGGAAGCGGTCTGGTTGGCGCCCAAGAGCGTAACAGTCGCAATGACGACGTTAGGGTTGTAGCCGAAGGTGCCGGACATGCTCAACTGGCCGCGCGAGTACTTGAAGCTGATGACGCTGGTGGCGGGCTGAGCGAGAGCGTCGCCCTCATCGAGGTACAGTCTTCCGGACGCGGCGCCGTCCAAGCCGGGTGCGACGACGATGTTGAAGTTCTTGGTGCGGAGCTCGGTCGTTGTGTTGGCGCTCGACGAGCGGAAAGGGATGATGGAGCCACCCTTGATGTAGAGCGGGATGGTCGTGTAGGCGACGTTAGTGAGGCTGAGCATGGCGCCGTTTCCGCGGACGGGTGCGTAAGTGTAGAAGTCGTAGAACTGATCATTGGGCAGGTAGATGTCGACGCTCGTGGAGTTCTCCTCAGTGACTGGGGCAACGAGGATGGAGTCGCCGTAGAAGTACTGGTACTGAAGAGGGAACGTGTTTGCGTCGTTGGGGTAGCTGAAGAACATGGGGCTCAGGAGAGGTTCACCGGTCTGATTCTGGTGGTAGAGCGCGGTGTAGATGTAGTCCAAGAGTCTGTACCTGGAGTCGATGGCGTTCCGCGCAGCTTCTGCGACAAGTGGCCAGCGGTAGAACTCCTGGGGGGGCGAACCATTCTCGTTGTGGTCGCGGTAGAAAGGATAGAATGCACCCAGCGTGGCCCAACGGGCACACAGGATGTCATTCGTCACGCCACCGAAACCACAAACATCGGAGCCAACCATGGGGATTTGGAACAAGGCTGCAAATTCGAGCATCTCGAAGATGGACCAGCGGTAGTGGTCCCAGTCCGAGAAATTGTCACCAAGCCAGTGCCCCACCTGGCGGCCAGCTCCGGCGAACGTGGATCTAGTGATGCTGTTCAAGTGCGTGTCAGCAAGCTCACAGATGAACAGTGAAATAGGCGACAAACATCATGGGTCTACGAGTTGGACGACGGCTCAACATTGCCCCTCTACTCGCTGCAGACATCATCGTACCGTACAAGTTGTGGGTATCGTATTCCACGAGACCATTAGCGTGAACGAGGTCGGTATTAAGAGTTTTGTTGCTCAGGCTTCCAGCGAAGTTATTGATCATGTAGGGCGGGTCAATCAGGTTGCGGCCTGGCAGTCCCTTCATGTTGCCCTGTGACTGTCTCTCCATAAGATATGGGTGCAAAGCGGCTGGAACGCTGGAGTCGACGGCGTCCCTCTTGGACTTCGGGGTTCCTTGAGTAGTAGTGATGGTGTCTGACACAGTCTGCACAGTTCCATTGCATGCACCGGTATGAATGGTGCGGTTGGTCTTCTCATAAATATAGCTTCCGTCGTTCTCAGATCGGACATACTGGTAGGTGACCGTCGTGTCGGTCGGGAGATCAACAACAGCATTCCAGATGGGGTAATTGTTGGCACTCATGCCGGGTGCTTGCGTGATATCGCCGTTTCCAAGGGTAACGGAGCTGCCCAGGATGATGATGTTCTCACCAAAGTAGGTGGATGCATTTACGTTGAAGGATACTTGCGCGGTGCATTGGGGCTGGAAATCTGCAGGGAAGCCTGCAATTGGCCTTGGTGAACCTAAACGAGCAGGGGGAGGTCGCGGAGGAAAGCCGTTGGCGCGAGCATAGCCTTCTGGATCCGTGCAAGGATAACTGCAGAAGTTTGATGCTTCGTTCATATCGATCCAAAGAGCGTCGATATCGACTCCAGTGGAAGCGGAGAAGAAGGAATCGAACTCGCCATTCCAGTACCCTTGAGTACCAGGGGCGAACCAGTCTGGGAAAGCAGTGACGCCAGGCCATACGACGCCTTTGTAGACCGAACCGTTGGCGAATTTGAGGAAGGCGTTCTGCTGAACACCATCGTTGAAGGCTGGGTAGTTCTGGTATGCGACAGCCGGGTCCACCCTGCTCTTGTCAGCATTTCATGAACTGTAAGGGAAATATCAAGAGGGCAGAGAACATACATTACGACGTAGTGTTGTTGATGAGAATGGAGGTAGTCAATGAATTCCCGCATGAGGTGCAGTGGGAATCTCAGAGGGTCCAGTGTGAACACCTTCCGCATGTCCATGTAATCGATATCGGTCCACATCTACAGCACGTTTAGTCAAACCCCAAAAGAATAGAGTGATTTGAAACACACCGTCTCAAGTGGAATGTTGGCAGCGGAGTAATTCGCGACAACTTCAGCAATGTCGTAGACGTCCCTGTAGCCGTATCTGCAGTTGTGGAAGCCAAAGCCCCAGCTGTCACAGCGTTAGTGGAAGTTGTCGTGGAGAGAGATGGTATCATACTATGGCATCATTGCTGCGTATCCGACTGTTTGTGCGTATTGGGTAGCCACTTGCTTCGGCGATGGTCCAGAGAGGAAATAGAAGTCAAACACACCACCAATGGTGTTGTACTCCAAGTACTGTCCAGCAGTGTTGTTGATTTTGATGTCCATGCCGTTGGAGTTCAGGAAGAAAACACCGTGCGTTCCTTTCGAGCCGCGATGGTCGAAGTATACTGGATGGTTTCCGTACAAGTTGGTTCCGGGCGGGATACCGTATGCATCTCGACTCCACAGCGTACGTGTGTAGTTGGTGGTGTTCAGCATGAACGGGTCGGTACTCTCACCGAGTCCGTAGAGGTGTGGAGATACAGGCAGTTGAGTACGTAGACGCAGGTACTGCGACTCAAAGATCATTGCAGAGCCAGACGTGTTGAAGAGCACATCTCCATTGCTCCGCCGAGTGATAGCGAAGGAGAATGGCTTGTTGACCATGGAAAAGACTAGGTCAGACTTCTGGTCGTCGACAGCCCCGTTCGGAGGACGTGGCAGGACCGATTCGGGAACTTGGTACACCTGTTGAGCGGCGTCATATATCTTGACATGTAGGCGTTGCTCTGAGATACGGTGTCAGCCAAACCTGAGCGCTGGCCATAGGTAAAGTTGCTCGCTTACCTGTTTGGTACTCAACCACGAGCTTGAGGTCTGTCAAGTCAGTACCATAGGTATTGCAAGCAGTTCCAGCAATTGTGAGGTCTGCCGTCACAGAGCCAGTCCCATGCTGTACATTGGACGCAGCATACCCAGGGCAACTTTCAACGGGTGACGCTCGCTTCGAGAGGAGGCTGCTGTCGACCACGCCAGCAACTGCGGCGGAAGCTGAAGCCAGCAACGTAAGGAGTACTGGTGCGAACATGATGAGCTTGAGCTTCCTTGTGTCGCGAATTTGAAGGCCACTACAGGTACCATCTTCCAGTTATATAGCTCTTACTACGTCCCATGCTGGCGGGCGGACCGCTCCAGGATTTCCCAGCTCCACCATTGCATCACCGGGTCATCTGGCCTGGCGCATTGATGGTTCCTTCGAAGCAACGGGGCCCTTGCATAAGTTCGACGATGGTGCCGTAGCGTGCTACGCTCGTTGCTTGTAACTCAAGCGCTGGAACACATGGCCGGACATGTTTTGCGGACGTGCTCGAGAACCACCCTATGCCCCAAAGAGACACAAATCGGTCCGCAACACAGCATGAGGACCAAGCAGCAGCCTCATGTGACGACTCGGCCCCGTCTTCGGAGGAAAGCAGGGCATGTCGGCGTTGCAGCGCTAGCAACCTCCCCCCACAGTGCGGGATATGTGAGGCGGAGAGGGTGAGAGCGGGGAAGCGATTCAAGGGACAGCCTTCTCTGTTCGTCCTCTGCCTGTAGATCGCAATCAACCTTGCGATGGGAGATTCTCACCGTCGAACACGAAGTGTGCCTGAACATCCCAGCAATGTGCAGTGATGCACAGATGACGTGTCGAACAACACATCCTTTCGACTCGCCATCACCTCATGCTTGCTGCTCCCGTTGGATCAAGCAATGGAGGCTGACGAGCCGCCAAAGCTTGGTCAAACGTCTGGCGGATCGTCGTCACATGTCGGCTTTTGTTTCCAACTTGTAGCAGTGCCCGAAAGCCCGAGGTAGGCACGACTGGCGGGCGGCATGCACGGCAGAGCAATACCTAGAGCATGCAGCGATGCAGCGAGCGGCCCACTACGGCGCTTGTGGGACGTGGGGGGCCTTTCTGAGGCTCCTTTTTCTCCTCAGACATCATCCTCGTATTCTACCTGCATCGGCGTCCAGAGTCCAGATCCAGAACATCCAGTGGGAACGCAGAATCATCGTTCTAGGCGCTGACAAAACATGTGGAGAACCCTTGCTGTTGTCCTTGCAAGCAGGCATCCGTTTGTTGCGCAACGCAGCAACTGCCTGCATCAGTGTCCGGTCCAGGAGTGCTGCGGAAGAGAAGAGACAAGAGACTCGTTCGAGCCAGTGTTGTTCCAGGCTTGAAGCAGCTTTAGAACTTGGTCCGGTCTGTAAACGACGGTTGAGGGATGCCGAATTGGTGTTTGCTGTGTCTAGTAGTCGTATCCCCGCGCATATAGCCTGATGTCCTCTTAACGCGCGCAGTTTCATCTGCCTTCGATGACTCTCAACCCGCTGTGAGACTTGTGTACACTAGCAAAGGAATATGCCTATAATCCTACAACTCGTTTTCGACCAACCAGCCGCTTCGAGGATGACGAGATGAGCTATTGTACTTGTCATGGCCAGAGACATCGGTAGCCTTTCAGAAAACTCCTCGATTTGTTCGTATGGCACTCCGGTTAAAAAGCTTGTTTTTGACGCAAAGACAATCTCGTCGCTCCGTCACTGGATACAATCCTGGTCAAGACCAGGCTCCGTCTACAAGAACGTTCAATACTACATTAGGGTAGCTACTTTGGAATCTCTTGAACGAGGAGTCAGGATTCTTTTACAACGAGACCGGGTCATGCAAGAAGGTATATATGCTAATGTACACAGCGTGCAGGAGGAATGCACTAGACTGATGTGAGAATAGGTTGGCAGCGCAATCTCGTTGATTTGAGAGAATAGAAGCAAGCTATTCTGATACCGAAGTAGGGCTGATAAGGTGTCCCAAACGTACAACAAGTACAGCGAGTCCCCTATCGAGTACTTGTGCGAGCCCTCCTTTACAGACCGGTTCTTGAGACCGGTTCTAGACCAGAGACCGAGTAGCCTTACATCGGATTGCAGATTCTTCACAAGCACAATGACCACTAGTCTTTCGAAGTTTTCTTGCAGAACCTACTGTCTTTTTTCTTCTGTTGGCGGACACTTCATAGGTGCATTCTGTACAGAGCATGTTTTCAGAATCAACAGTGGGATATCTGGGATAGATAGTCACACCCCAGCGTCATTCGAAAGACACCCGAATGACGGAAGCCAAAAGGGAAGAGTTTCATGTGCTTTTGGCGACTTGCGTCGACGACTCAGCATCCTGTTTGGTACGCAAGGGGATGATGAATACTCGACTGCTTCTTACACTTCCGGTGACACTGAGTTGAACGCTGGAGCTGTGCACTAAAGCTGTGCGCTGGAGAAGCCCGGCTGTAGCGCCCGCAGGCCCTGATTTTCCAGGACTGCCTTCGCCGAACACGCTCAGCACCGTCGTGTGAGCACAGAATCAAACATTTCTGCTTATCGTGAAAGCTGCGACCATGCTCCTAACGTGTCAAATCGAGAAAGTGCTACTGTGAGCATTATGGAGAATGCGTGCTTGAAGAGACAGCGAAGTAAAGTCGAACTTTGTGTATGGAGGTCGGCGTTTGATTTCTTCCGCTGTCCGGGTCATAACGAACATCATCCACTCCCACGCAAAGCCAACAGCCTATCTTCCACCCAACAAAACCACACTTTGCTCATCTTCCTACACCATGGTGGATCACAAAGGTGCCTATGGTGCGCCTGCTGGTGACACCTCTCATCGCAAGACTTGGGACCGCGCCGAATACACTGAAAAGGCCGCATCCCGCGAAACAAAGATCAAAGAAGAAGGCAAAGCACGCTATGAAGCTGCGCGCGACGGCAAGAAGTACTTCCGCCGTGCCTCTACACCACCTGATGCCAGAGACACCGAAGCTCGAAAAGCTCGGCTCGATGTCGCCGCTCAGGTCGGGAAGACGATGCTGGTGCCTGTAGGCGCCGCGACGGGCAAACGAGGACGTGGCGCTGGATTCTATTGTGAGGCTTGCGATTTGACCTTCAAGGACAATCTGCAGTATGTAGAGCACCTCAACAGCAAACAGCATCTTGTGGCCACTGGACAGAGCGGGGAGGTGCGGAGGGCGACGCTAGCGGAGGTTACGGAGAGGCTGGCGTGGCTCAAGCGGAAGAGAGATGAAGAGAAGGATGCGGAAGTCATCGATCTGGGAACTAGGTTGGAGGCCAGAAAAGAGACCGAGGACAGGGAGAGGGAGGAGAAGCGAAAGAAGAGGAACGAGAAGAGGCGCAAGACGAAGGATGGAATGGGCCATGTCAAGCAAGAGGTGGAGAATGATGGAGTCATATGCTAGTGTCGTCTATGAGGCGCGTGAAAAAGACCGGTCGTAAGAAAGACTGCTATCCCCCCAACGATGATGTCGGTCATGCAAGCCTTCGAAGATCGTGGCTCTTCCTGCAGGAATCGGGTGGTTCTTGGCATACTCCGATGCTCTTGGATAGGGCTCAGTTGCACAGCACCTGGAGTGAGAGCATAGTCATGCCTGCGTGACAAGGAGTGTGCATCCGTCCTCGAGCTTTCAACAGATGCCTGTCAGTTGGGCCTTCCTACTTTCACAATTCTGAGTTGCTGACGGAGCAATTATCGACCGTCTCGAGAGTTTGGCTTTCCAACCAACTGGCTCTCAAATGCAGAAAACCATTACCCGATGATGGTGGACCCCACAAGCTGGCAAACAACTACACAGTACACTCGACAACCTCCGACGGCCACCGCAGTCAGGGAAACGCTGGGGAATCTATCTATTTCTCCTGCAGAGCAATGCAGGAACGTTGTTTCGGTCGGCATCGTGGCGGCGGCATTACGCTCGATCGACTTATCCCCAACGAAAATTGCGGTCAACGTTATCACAATGCATTAGGATCTTTTCCTATATTCTTACAAACACCCAGACACAAGGCCAAAAGGAGCGTTCATAGTGCTGTACGTTGCGCCTTACCCATTGATCGCGAAGCGTGTTGAGCGAGCTAGTTTCTTTCGGCGATTACTAGGCTCAATTCTACACATCCATTCAATGCCACAATACAGCTTTTAGCTCTGAAGCGTGAGCTGGTCCTAAGATGCTTGGTTTTGACGAGGGTTTTATGCAATAAGTGTGGAGAAATTAAATTTCCATATAGTGTGCTTCTAGCACTTCCTTTTCGGCACAGTCGAGTTGATAGTTTGTGTAAGAAATTCGGCGACAGAGACCTGGGTACAGACGGGGCGACAATTCTCACCTCGAAACGTGCAGAGTACTGTGTCAACAAGACTGGTTTCTTACTAGTACCAGCTGTGCTAAGGTAATGTATATGAGCGTTGGTGCTAGTTCGTGTCTCCATCTTGAGTCGGGCCATCGGCACTTGACGCGCTGTCCACATCGAGCCTAGCTTAGAACTCCCAACTCTGTTGTGAGCAACCACTGCAGATGTTCACTTCAGAGTGAATTGCAGGAAACGAAACGACTGGTGAGTAAGCTTGCCACTGTGCGACTTTATTCAGCGGAGCCTGAACGCGTGTCTAAAGGCGTACTTCGAAATTCTACGTTCTTTGGGTTGTGGACATCAACAATGAAGCTGCTGTAACACATTCCTTCACCCTCTTCAACGTTGCTATCGATATATAGCCGAAGCCGGAGGGGTGTCTCAGGTTCCGTTTAGTGACATACAAGGCGCTGGCGCTGGCGCTACAGCTCGTCCAGGTGCTTGACGCATCCCACAACGTATTCAGTGCTCAGGTGCAAGAGCAGAGAAACGTATACGCAGCTGTCGCCTGCTGGAGAAGCGTTCCTTGCAAGCACACTTGACGACGGTCCCCAACCTCCTGCTACCCGCACGTATACTATGGTATCCCATCTCGAACCGCACGAAACCGTACTCTCCGTCCGCCGGCCGCCTTCCATCTCCTCGCGTTCGACGACGCGTCGACACCGTCACAACCGCTCTCATCACGGCGGCAGCAGCTCCTCGTCCTACGAAGCGCAAAACGACTTCCCGGTCTTCGCGTACACCGGAGACGTCGAGATCCTCATCAGGACTCAGGATGGCAGGAGAGAGCAGCGGTATCTGCTGCACAGGCTGATACTGAGTCAATGCTCTGGCTTCTTCGAGGCCGGGATGCGGCAGGAGTGGGCGAAAGAGGGGCAGACTGAGGTGGGTGCGCACGGGAGAGGACTGACGCGGATTGGGGAGCAAGACGCAGGCAGGAGTGAGATCGTGCGGTCGAGTGTGGATAGTGCGAGTAGGGACAGGAAAAGATGGCGATATGAACTGGATTGGGGGAATAGAGAGGAAGATATACCAACGTTAGTGCAGAAAGTGAGTATACTCGTGTTTCACATCTTCGTGTAGTCACCGTGTAGAAGCTGGGTTCAGTAGCACGTGCTATATGTTGATACACAGGGCGATGCAGCGCGTTTCAAACCTGCCGTCCATTGTCAGGCTGACGGCTGTATCTAGGACTCTTCTGCAATGATTCTTTACGGAGGAGATCACACACCTCGGCCGCCTCCAGTCCGCAACAAGCCTCCAGCCCCTCAGTCTGGGTTTTTTCGTTCCATAGCTGGCAACTTCTCTGCACTGAACGTCTCGCAACAGCCAGCCCAGAGCACAAGTTCCTCTGACGATTTTCTCCACACTTATGACAACCTCTTTCGCATCTTCTATAACTACTCTCCCGCTCTCGATGCAGTCAACATCGCAAACGCCTATGTGGAGTGCAAGACCCTACTTACTCTGGCCGGCATGCTCGACGCCCTCGAAGTCGTTGGCCCACGAGTTGACCATCACCTGCTGAGATTCCAAGGCAGGCTGTTCAAGCAGATCGCAAAGTACCCTCCCAGCTATCTGAAACTAGGCTACTTGGCCAGAAGCAAGGTGATCTTCGCCGAAGCCCTGATTCACGTGGTCGGACAATGGCCGGCGGGCTCGCAGCAGCTGTGCAATCGGATCGACAGTGCAGTCCTGGATCTCGTCGAGGATAAAGCTGACGAGCTAGAGGAAGTCAAGGCGAAGGTCGAGGGGAAGTTATTCCGACTGACCCTCACCACGAGCAGAGGCGAACGTGTCACACCAAGTAACTCGTGGCTCGACTGGCTGGCCATGAGTCTGTTCCGACAGTGGCTAGCGGAGAACACTACACCCCCGCCAGCGCCCATATTGAAGGACACCTCGAACGGACGCGGCACATCCAGCCGAGCGAGCGGCACAGCACGACCCTCAACCCCCCACATCTCTACAGGGCGCATGTACCGCCTTCTGGGTGCGGGTGGTTCCTCGTATCTGGGTTACGAAGAACTCAAACGCTTCCTCAAGCTGCAGCCTGAGCACTACAACCGCGAGAACATGAAACGGTTCGAGCGGCGCGTGGAAGAGGTGAAAAAGCTCGCTCGAGATGTGGTGAATCCGCTTATGCGGAATTTTCTGGAGCTGGATCTAGGCAGGGAGGGAAGTGGGCTGCCATACTTGACGTGCACGAGGGTTGAAGAGAGCGACTTTCCTTGGGACGAGTGAGTGTGAGTTCATCAGACTATGGCGTCTTGGAAGGTAAGGAGTTCCTTAGGGATGGTCCTCTTTGGTTTTACGGTGTGTGGTTCGCGTATCGTATACCCAATTTTTCGCAATAGCTCAAGTTTTGTGTCACTTTGGCGCATATAGTACAGTCCACAGTTGTTGTCCACATAAACCGCGCTTGTGCATAGAAGGGGACATACTGGAAGACCCTAAGGACCTGCTCCGCTCGATTGTTGAAGAATCGCGTAATCTTCACGTCTTCCTCGTTTCTTGCGTACGGCTCGGAAGGACGAGATGGAAGATTGATTGCTGCCTTCTTGATCCGACATCTTGCCAGGAGCGCCTCTCGATCACTGTACTACGAGATGGCCTTGTTACAGCTCAGAAAATCTATGAGCACGAATTTACAGGCTTTGAAGGGTACTGGCAAAGGTCAAATATGGCGGGTTGGGAGATCTTGCGCAGGATAGAACGGTAAGTCGGCGTAGATGCGGAAGGTTCAAGACCAAATTTCGATCGGTTGAGCAGCGAACTCTACAGTGAGGTCTATGGATCAGGTAGGACATATCTTAGCTTGTCAAATAGAGTAGTCTCCGACAGTTGAGGCTTTGAGATCACCGCAGTTTTTCGGGTTGACATGTCAAGCAGCTGGCGGAGCTCGATGAAAAGTAGCTTGACTCATGCGAGTCATGATCACTTCGGCGGACGGACCTACGAGTCAGTCGCTCTAGAGCCCTGATCGATGCCTAATCTGTCATACCCTAAGGCAACCTTAAGTTGATAGTAAACAAATCGCTTTACTACCTTACACGTCGGTGATGTACAACTTGTCTCTTGCCATCAAAGTCTCTCTTTTACGTGGAGCTCTCCTCTAAGAGGGGGTGCTTCGACCACCTGTTTCTCTTTCACTACCTCACGTACAGGAGTCCTTCGGTCAAGCCTCTGTCGTTACTGTCTACCACCCACTTTACCATCGCGTCAGGAACGCGATTTGGCCAGGGAGGTGTCACCATCATGGACTCCTCTATGGTAGATTCAGTCTTCGAGGACGGTGCCAGTTCTGACTTTGAGCCGGAGACCAAAGTCGTATGTCCTCCCTCTACTCTATGTGATACTCTTGCGAACGGCGGCTAATCATCTCACCAAACAGAAGCCCAAGGCCGCGCCTAAGAAGGCCGCAAGTGTTACAGCACCAAAGGTTAGGGCTGCGCCGAAGAAGACAATCCAAACAACCCTCAGGTCGACAAAGCCTGCCGCGCCGAAGAAGCGGCCAAAGCCAGACTCCGATGAAGAGAACTCCGACCTCGTCGTGAACTCACTCAATGACGACTCCCTCCTGTCCAACACGCCACCGAGCGCGAAGAAGCAGAAGAAGGCACCCGCAGCCAAGAAAGCTGGTGGAAAGCCCCTACAAGCTGTTGAGAACGAGAGCTTCGGCATGGACGGCACCATGGAGGCCCCAAGGCCGAAGAAGAACGCGACCGCGACAGAGCAATACCAAAAGGTGAAGATATCACGTATAGCCACGTTGAAAGTCAGCCGCTGACACCACGTATAGCTAACCCAACTAGAGCATATTCTCAAGCGGCCAGACACGTACATCGGCTCGGTAGAACGTACAGACAGAAACATGTGGGTGTTCAACTCTGAAACAGAGTCAATGGAGATGCGCGACGTTAGCTATGTCCCGGGTCTGTACAAGATATTCGACGAGATCCTGGTGAACGCAGCAGATAACAAACAGCGCGACAAGAATATGGACGAGATTAAAGTCACTGTTGATCCTGATAAGGGAGAGATCAGCGTACGCAACAACGGGCGAGGTATTCCCATTGAGATGCACGAAAAGGAGGGCATCTATGTTCCTGAGATGATCTTTGGTCACCTACTGACTTCATCGAACTACGACGATGATGAACAGAAGGTCACTGGAGGCCGCAACGGGTATGGTGCCAAGCTTTGCAACGTCTTCAGCACAGAATTCCACCTCGAGACGGCCGACTCAAAGTCCAAAAAGCTATACAAGCAGACCTGGAGAAACAACATGAGCCGCATGGAACCGGCTAAGATCTCCGCATCGAAGGGTGATGACTACACAAAGATCACATTCAAGCCAGATTTCAAGAAATTTGGCATGGACGGCATGGACAGTGATATTGAAGCCCTCGTCAAGCGTCGAGTATACGACATGGCAGGGACCTGCAGAGGTGTCAAGGTGTGGCTCAACGGTACCAGGATCAAGGTGGCCAACTTCAAGAAGTACATGGAGATGTACACGAAGGCTATCCAGGCGGAAAACATGCAGAAGGAGCAAACCGAAAGGGCGGCGCCCACCGAGAACACTGTGATCCTGACCGACATTCCACATGAGCGATGGGAGATTGGGTTTGCGGTATCGGACGGCTCTTTTCAGCAAGTGTCCTTCGTCAACTCCATTGCAACTACTTCCGGCGGTACTCACGTCAACTATATTGCTGACCAGATCGTTAACAAGCTTATGGAGATCGTCAAGAAGAAGAACAAGGGGGGTGTCGTGCTGAAGAACAACCAGATCCGCAACCACATCTTCCTCTTCGTGAACTGCTTGATCACAAATCCTGCCTTCACCTCTCAAACCAAGGAGCAGTTGACGACCAAGGCAACACAGTTCGGCAGCAAGTGCACTGTCTCCGAAAAGTTTCTCAAGGACATCGCCAAGACGGAAGCGGTCAACAACATCCTGCATTTTGCACAGCAAAAAGCAGATCAGGTGCTCAAGAAATCGGATGGTAACCGTTGTACTCGGATGAACAACTCAAAGCTCACAGATGCCAACAAAGCTGGCACAAAAGACGGGTGGAAGTGTACACTGATATTGACCGAAGGAGACTCGGCCAGTCTGCTAGCTCTGGCCGGAAGAGCCGTGGTCAACCCAGACCTGTTCGGTGTCTTCCCTCTTCGTGGTAAGCTGCTCAACGTTCGTGACGCGTCAATCGATCAGATCTCGAAGAACCAAGAAATTCAGAACATCAAGAAGTTTATGGGTTTGCAACATAAGAAGAACTACGAGGACACGAAGAGTCTACGCTATGGTCATCTCATGATCATGACGGATCAAGATCACGATGGTAGCCATATCAAGGGTCTCTTGATCAATTTTCTCCAAGTACAGTTCCCCTCTCTGCTCAGACTGTCGGGCTTCCTCATGGAGTTCATCACGCCTATTGTCAAGGTTTGGAAGGGTGACCCAAAGAACCCTAGACAGAAGAGGGACTTCTTTACCATGCCCGAGTACGAGGCCTGGAGGGAAGAAGCTGGGCATCAGAAGGGATGGGACCACAAGTACTACAAGGGGTTAGGCACCAGCAGTCCCTCCGATGCAGAAATCTACTTTGCGGACCTAGACAAGCATCTGAAAGAATTCCACACGATGCAAGAGCACGAGGCTGAACTGATCGACCTGGCTTTCTCCAAGAAGAAGGCCGATGCCCGCAAAAACTGGCTCCGCGAGTTTGTCCCAGGCACCTATCTCGACATGTCCGGAAACGAGAAGATCAAATATGAGGACTTCGTCAACAAAGAGCTCATCCTGTTCAGCATGGCTGACAACATGCGATCGATTCCGTCTGTCATTGATGGCTTCAAGCCAGGTCAGCGGAAGGTCCTCTACACCTGTTTTCGGCGAAACCTCAAGAAAGACGTCAAGGTGGTTGAACTTGCTGGTTCTGTGTCGGGACTTACAGCATATGCATATGGTGATACTTCTTTGCAGCAGACGATTGTTGGGCTTGCTCAGAACTTCGTGGGCTCAAACAACATCAACTGCCTCGAGCCAAGTGGTAACTTCGGATCCCGTCTTCAGGGCGGTAGCGATGCTGCCAGCGCTCGTTACATCTATACGAGGCTGTCTCCATTCGCCAGACGCATTTTTCATGCTTCGGACGAAGCCCTTCTGACCTACAATACTGATGATGGTAAGACAATCGAGCCTGAGGCGTACGTTCCGATTGTCCCCATGATCCTCGTGAACGGCGCTGATGGTATCGGTACTGGATGGAGTTCGTCGATCCCAAACTATCGGCCGGAAGATATTGTTGAGAACCTCAAGCTCAGAATGGCTGGGTCTTCGAAAGAAGACATGAAGCCAATGAGCCCATGGTTCCGCAGCTGGTCCGGGGAAGTCGAAGATATCGGCGGCGATCGGTTCAAGTTCAGTGGCGCCATCAGGCAGATCGGGGACAACGAGGTCGAGATCACAGAACTCCCCGTCCGAGTATGGACTCAGGATTTCAAAGACAGGCTTGAAGAGATTATCAAAGCAGAGAAGGTACCTTCATTCATCAAAGACTACACCGAGTACAACACCCCGGTCCGAGTGCATTTCATGATTAAGATGGAGGAAAAGCACATGAAGATCGCCTTAGAGAAGGGACTCGAAGAGACATTCAAGCTCTCCAAGACCATGGCTACCTCGAACCTAGTGGCTTTTGACTCTCAAGGCAGGATTCACAAGTACGCCAGTGTCCTTGACATTATGGAGGAATTCTACCATGTCCGACTCAGATTCTATGAGAAGCGGAAGCAATACCTCTTGGGAGAGATGCAGCACGACCTTGACAAATTAAGCAATCAGTCTAGATTCATCAAGATGATCATTGACGGAAAGCTCGTCGTGTCAAGGAAGAAGAAGAAGGACCTCGTCGCTGAATTGAAGACGTTAAACTTCAAGCCTTTCCCCAAAGTACTTGATGCTCGCAAAGAGGGAGAGTTTGAGGCCGTTGTGAACAACGAGAATGACGAGGATCCAGATGCAGATGTTGAGGCTGGTGCTAATGACTACGATTACCTCTTAGGCGTAAGTATCACTCCCCCTGTTAAAGAATTTGTAGCTAACGAAGACAGATGGCCATCTGGTCGCTCACTCAAGAGCGTGTTGACAAGCTTCTACGACAGATCGGGGACAAAGAGGTCGAAATTGATACTCTGATCAAGCTCTCGCCAAAGGATCTCTGGAATCGGGATCTCGATGACTTCCTTGAGGAGTGGCGCTTCCAGCTGGATGACGAAGCCAAGCGCGCAAAGAAGAACGCCACTAAGATTCGACGCGCTTCGACGAAACTGGGAATAGGCGCAAAGGGCTCCAAGAAGCGTAAAGCGGATGACAGTGATGCTGGCGATGACTCTGACTTTGGACCTGCCAAAGCTAAGAAGAAAGTCGACGCCAAGCCGAAAATCGGGAACATACTCAGTAACTACTTCAACAGACCTTCTGAGCCTTCAAAGCCTGCTGGGAAGTATCCGCTGGTAAATGGTATCGAGCAGAAGCCTGTTGCCAAACCTCCCGCCGAGGAGAGAGCTTTGATCACGGATGGAGCCTCAGATCCGATTGAGCCAGAACCTGAGGATGAGATACCTGCAGTCTTCAAGAAGGCTCGGGCTGCTGCTGCGAACACGAAGAAAGCTATGGCCAAAGCGCTCAGCAACTCTGACCTAGAAATGGACGACGCGCCAGTTCTTGTAGAAAAGCCCAAGAAGGCAGCTCCAGCCGCAAAGAAGCCGAACGCCGAGGTGCTCAGTGACTCTAACATGGAGATGGACAACGACCCGGTCGCTGTTCAAAAGCCAAAAAAGGCAGCCCCAGTTGCGAAGAAGAATAAAGCCGAGGTGCTCAGCGACTCCGATGATGATGTGTTCGCGGCGATAGCTAAAGAGGCGAAGGCAAACGGAGCACTTGAAGCGGCTCGTGGTGGTCGTGCAGCAGCTCGCAAGCCCGTCAAATACGCACTCTCCGACGACAGCGAGTCCGAAAATGGAGACGACATGCTCGGAGACGTCAGCGCGTTGGTCAAAGGCATTGGCAGCAAAGCAGCAGACACTTCCGCTAGCCGGCCCTTGTTCACCGCATCGTCAGGAAGAAACAGCAGCAGCAACGGCTATCTGCCCAAGACAACCACTAAGAAGCCACTCGCTGAACTCCCGAGCTCTGAAGATGGCGAGACGAATTATACGGGCCTTATTCCGCAAGGCTCTCCCCACAAGCCGGCGGCACGCACGGCCAAGGAAGTTGTCCTTTCCGATGATGAAGAAAATTCCTTCGACGTCGTCCCGGCCCTCAAAGTCGCAC
>NAJN01000189.1:0-31814 GCA_005059845.1 Cryomyces minteri
GCTCTTTGCAGCCCTGTTTCGGATGCTTACATGCGCCCAGATTATCGAAGGGTCCGTGACTGCCGTTGTTGCCATTGCTTGCAAGTGGCTTGTCGTCGACTGGCCTGCTACCGCCACCTGGCTCACCGACGCCGACCGCGCCCTCATCACCCGCCGAATCGCTCGCGACGCCGGCACTTGCAGAATCGACAGGCTGAACGCCAAAGCGCTGCGACGGTGTTTGCTCGACTGGAAGGTGTGGGTAACGTGAGTCTGCCCGGGAGTCCTCACCTCTCGCATCTTATGGGACTATGGTGCTAACGTCGTACGACATCGCAGCACCATCGTCTACATCGGCACGTGCAACAGCACGTACAGCATCAACTTGTTCGCGCCGACCATTGTGCAGCAGCTGAACCCGACATTCTCATCCCGCCACGTCCAAGCGCTCGTGATCCCGATCTTCGTCGTGTCCGCCCTTGCCGCGCTGCTCAGCGCCCTCGGCTCCGACAAGATGCGGCACCGCTACGGCTTCGCCATGGGCGGGTATCTCATCAGCGGTATTGGCTTCGTTGTGCTGCTCGCCCAGCACCACGTCGCCATCGGCGTCCGCTACATGGCGCTGTACTTTGTCTCCGCCGGTTCGTACGTCGCGCTGCCGCTGCTGTGGACCCTGCTGGCCAACAACGTCGCCGGACAGTACAAAGTCTCCATCGCGGCGGCCTTGCAGATCGGCCTCGGCAACAGCGGCGGAATTATCGCGTCTCTTATCTATACGAAGCAGCAGGCGCCGTTCTACAGTACCGGCTATGATGTTAGCTTCGCGCTGCTACTATTCTCGGCGCTGCTACTAACGCTGTTTGTGCTGGGCTTGCGTTGGGAGAATGAAAAGAGAAAGGCTGGGGGGAGGGACTATCGCATTACGGACTTACCGGCCGAGGAGGTGGAGAACTTGGGAGATGATCATCCGGACTTCAGGTTTGTGTACTGAGAGCACTGGTGGCACGCAATGGGAAGTTGGTTGGGACACTTGAAATACAAGAAAGTGCATATGGGGATCGGTCTTTTTTGATGTTTCCTGATGGTTTTTGCAAGCGTTGGATTACGAGTAGATAATCACTTCGAATGTCACGAGTAAGTAGAGTAGATAGGTAGATAGAATGCAACGAGTAGGTAGCAGGATTCTCCCATGATTTTTCTTTCTCTCAGGGTGACAAGGCTCTAGAAGGCAGAGCCATTCAGGATAGGATGTTCAAAATCTTGGCTCACGAGAGTTTCTGCATACGAATTCGTTCGCCGTACTCTAGGACCTCCTGAAGCTACTTGGAAATGGTGACCCGAGAACGCGAAGAGTGGTACCTCTGAATAAGACGGGGATAGGGACGCGTGCGAATGAACAGTCCCGAGGAGACCCAAAAAAGAGGGGGAATAGAGTCGGAGATTGAGAAGTTCGACAAGAAGATTCAACGACATCATCGCCCACTCGAAACCATTCTCTTTTCGTTCCTGCTCTACTACAGCTTGAGCTCCCCTTGCAGCGGCATCGCTCTGGCGACGCTTATGAGGGGTGTTGTCTGGATTTGACAACAGGTCGCTGGCTGGTGTGGACGGTACGTGAGGGGCCTTAATTTGACTTTTCCGCCACACATGGCGGTGATTGCTGTCACGCCCATACTGCGAGCCCCATCCTATGCTGTCGACGCGCTGGTGGACTCGTGCCCATCTCTGATGACTCGAGAGTCGTCGTTATATGAAGTCTCTGCTTGAACCGGCTAATGATGCATTATGGTCCTTCTCTGACAAGACCGCAGAGAGTTCTTATCGGGAGCGATTCTGAGGGAATCTCGGGTCAGATACGATCGTCCGAAAGTCCCGTTGTCAAGTGGGAGCTTTTCTGGTCTCCGTCGGATGCGGCTGAAGGCGTCTGGGTCACATTCGTGACATGGCATGGGAGAGTCAGCTTGAAAAAGCGATCGGTATTTGTGACAATACGACCTGTTTCGGCAAGCGCTTTCCTGAACAGGCCCGCTTCATGCCATCTCGTGCTTTCGGGACTCAGCCTCTACAGTTTCCTCCAATTGCTTGATCCTCGCCTGAGCGGCTTCGACGGTTCTTTCCGATCTGCGCTCATCTTCCTCTGCCGCCGCGATCCCATATTTTAAGCGACACATCCTGAACCGCTCTTTCAAGTAATCCTTGTGCGAAGAGGTGTATTCACGCCTCCGTATGAAGTAGAGTTCACGTTTTGCTTGGAACAGTGCGTCACCCTCTCTCTCTCGATCCTCGCCGCTCAAGTTTTTAATTTCCCAGCTGATGGGGAATTTCTTAGGGTCGCATTTCTGTTCTGGTCTCTCCAGTTCTGGCAACTGGCGGTTGTCTAGGACGGAGGATAGCACTGCCTTGACGTCGAAGGCAAGTATTTCGGCTACTGCTGCAGTATCAGGTACACCAGCATTGCGGTCCCGATGTCTCTTTAAGAGAAGACTTTGTACAAGTGGTAGTTGATACTCTGTCACTTTTGAGAGCCTATTGAGCTGAAGAATGACTCTCAGGCTCCAGTCAAGCGGCGACGTCTCTTCTACATCGGATCTAGCTACGGTAGCTCTGCGCCATCGAATTGTTGGCTTTCCTTGTCGACTCATAACGCTTTCCTCGACGAGCTTCCGTGGACGCATCTGGGCCGGGATACATTGTTGAATGTCACAGCTCCAGCGCATTGAGATCATGGCTATGCGTTGAAGTTTTTTGTACTTCTCTATCTGAGAGAGCTCCTCGAACCGAGATGTAACGGTAGCCGTGTTCAGAGTGGAATTTCGGATGTTCCATTCAATGTTTTGAGCCACGGTGAGGTCTTTCCTAGCCAACAATGCTGCTTCCAGCTGACCCGATCAGTCGTGAATCACGAGTACAGGTCCGGAGAACACTTCACCTTGTGCTTGTACCCCTGATGGGCGCGTGTTGTACTGAAGCACCGCCTGCCCGCGAGAGAGAAATGGCTGATCATATATGTGCCGTACCGTTCACCGTTGAGAACAAAACGACAGAAGCAGAGATAGACTGGAAAGCAGAGTGGGTGTGGTCACAAAGGACAGACACCTATAGCGGTATCGTAACGTAGCCTTAGAAAGATGTGTTTAGTTGAAGTAAGGTAAGATACCAGGTAAAATACTAGGTAAGATACCTGGTACCCTACGCAGATGCAATGGAGGTCGGGCCTAGAAAGGGAAAGCGCCCTCCCCAACTGCCACGTGGGGAACGTCATGTCGTGTTTGGAGAGCTAGAAGCGTCCAAGCTCCTGTTCTGTTCTCTGCAACACGGCTCAAGACATTCGTAACTTACCTTCATGTTATGGTCGGGTACTCAATCTAAATCCACACCACATCCGATGTATACCGGCCTCATCGGCGCCTTCTTGTGAGGTATCTTGGTCTTAGCTTCGCAACAGTCGTTCCGTCCTCGCCCCCAATATTGTCCACTGTCTCTGAGCAATGGCGTCTCCATCAAGAGCATCCGAATCTACGCCTTTGATGCGCTCTGGCTCCGATCGCTCCAGCAGATCCCCCTCCAGCACAGTGCCACTCACGAAACCAGTGCGAAACGTCACCTTCAATCCCACGGTATCGACAAGCAGCCCACCGCCCACGGCTCCCATACACCGATCCTCACAACCCCCCACATCTGCAGCTCCTATTGCACCTCCACCCACAGCTCAACATGTCGGTCAGCCTATGCTATCTGCTCTCAATAGCAAGCTTCGCAGAAGACATAGCCAGGGCTCCCCTCTCGTACCTCAACAGCTTACCGGCGCACCAAAGATTGGCCCACAAAGATCGACGCGGACTGTTCAGAAGCTAAAACTACTACCCAATCCCGAACATGGGGATGATGGACCGGACGAGGAGAGTGGGCGGGATGTATACTCGCAATTTACACGGATAAAAGATCCCACTGCAAGACGGGACGCCGCCAGGTTAGGGAGAGAGGACAGGGAACGGCTACCACGCGTCACAGCATATTGCACGGCAGGCGGATACCGGTTAGACGAGCTGATGCGGTTCTTAAAAGGGCGAGGGAAGTCAAGAGGGGCGCAACCAAAGCAATTCGATGAATGCATATATACCCCATACCACTACGGCAAGAGTGGCGCGGAAAAGGGTGCCTCAATAGTTGTCAAATCGCGCCCTCTGAGAAGATACTCGGACAGTGCGATGGAAGTAGAAGAGAATGCCGAACGAAGACGAGAAGACATCATAGATCTGCACACCAGTGCCGGCGATATCTCGCTCGATGGCACGGGAGAGTCGTCCATCCCTGAAACTCAGCTCCACTCGCCCTCCCTCCTTGCCGATGCGCAACAATCCGAGCCAGAAAACCCAGATTTCGACACCACGGTCCACACACCCGAAGTATTCCTGTTCGACTACGGCACCGTCGTGATATGGGGCATGACGCTTGCGCAGGAACAGCGGTTTCTAAAAGAAATTGCAAAGTTCGAGGAGGAGAAGTTAGGGAAAGAGGACGTGCAGACGGAGCAGTTCAACTTCTATTACACGAGGGAGTACCAGGCCAGGATATATAACGACTTCATCAGTCTGAGGGAGAAGAGGAACTACATGACCAAGCTGGCTATAAGTCACGCACTAGCACAGAGTGTGAAGGTACGTTGTTTTCCATACTTGGCACGCATACTTGAGTAGACGGCAGGAATCACGTTGTGCGTTTGGACGTAATTAGCTCGAGTACTGAGGCTTCACTGCAGACATCGCTCTACGAAGACCTAGTCTCAACAACGATCTCAACTACTTCGCCAATCCCTCAGCAGATCGCACTAACTGGCAAAGTCAATCTCACGCGCCGCCAGATCAACATGCAAATCGGCGAACTATTCATCCTTCGCATTAACATACATCTTCAAGGATCAGTATTGGATGCGCCGGAGCTGATGTGGGCCGAACCGCAATTAGACCCAGTGTACCAGGCCGTAAGAAGTTATCTAGAGATGGACCAAAGGGTGCGAAACAACTTCGTTGGACTTGTGTTGCTTCCGCTAACAACATCTTATAGGTAGGATTGTTGACGGAAAGGCTGGATGTTATCGCGGATCTGCTGGCGGTGTTGAAGGATCAGTTGGCGCATACGCATGGTAAGTGTATCGAGATGTTCTCTTTCTTGCGAACCCTCTTGTGGCCTGCCATGAATACGTGGGTCAATGCTGATCTGAGTCTTGCAGGCGAATACCTGGAGTGGATTGTGATTGTGCTCATCGCAGCCGAGATCCTTGTCGCTGCTGTCAACATCGTGGTGGATCTTTACGCTGGGGTAGACTAGGTTAGACGGGACAGGAAAGAGCACGTGGTATACCTGTACAGTCACGGACCGTTTGTATAGCGATTGATTCTCGGCTGGGCATAACGCGTTCTCGTGAGCGACTGAGTTTCGAGGTTCACGGCGAGGAGCGGAGGAGCCGAGGAGTAGGGTGGACATCAATGTATCCCACCGATTTGTTGGCAATACCTTTCCGCAATCTGTACACACCGTATACTTGATCGCTGGGGTTGTCTCATTGGCTTGGCACGGAGACAACAACGCGATCTCCGGACCCTGAAACTCACCTCGAATGTCAAGTTGTCCGCTTGCACTGCTCGCGCCATGATATTGCTATCGACGAACTCCCATTCCAGATGATCAGTCCCTCATGAGTTGGAATTTGCTTGAGCGCTTCATCGAGAGTGAGCATTTTAACAACGACCCGTCGCTCTCAGTAGCATACCTCTCGTGCGTATTCTCCACTCCTTACCCATTGAGAGGATGGAAGCTAACGAGACTCAAGACGCTATGCGGAACATGTCGGCATCCACTATGTTCTCTGCTCGAAGTTACGCCAGTTCACTTATGAGGAGATCGAGTTCTTCCTCCCACGTATGCTCCCTACTTCCCCGGCGTTCGCGGGCTTCAGAGGGCTGATGTATTGGAAGAGCTATGCCACCTCCTCATCAGCGTCGACAATGAGTCTATGGCCTTGGAGGAATTCATACTGGACCTGTGCGAAGAGTCGGTCAACGGCGCATTGCTAGTACGTAGCCCAAACACCTACAAGATGCCCTTCGGGGTCTCTAATCATACAAGTAGACATTCTGGCTCTTCCAAACATATCTCCACGACCTCTCCGGAAATCCCCAATCACACTCATTCCAGACATGTCGGCGGATATACAACAAGGTCCAGCGCATCGTTCTCGGTGGCTCTGAACCCGTGCGGAAGGAGAAAATTCGAGAAAATGTGCTACCAGTCACAGTACTCTCTAGCCTCGTAATAGCCAGTATCGCGGCACCCTTCCTACCACGTCATGCCGGACCGCTGGCCATTGCGCAAGCTCGCAAGCCTCGACCGGCCGAGGAGACCATTTCGGAACCTGTTCAGACGCAAAAGCTGGGAAGGAGTCATACAGTCGCGGGGAATGCTGCACGAACAAGGAGATCAAAACCACCGCAAGGTCTATCGGACACCGAAGGGAGGAGGGCTTCGAAGACGCCAAGATCACCTACGGCGAACTCGAAAGGGGCTCCTTCACCACCTTCAACTCAGGTCAGACCACCGAAGACTGGTAGCCGTACACCATCTTCCACACATAGGCCATCTTTGCTATCTGTCTACAACAGTGAAGCTCAACGCAGCTCCTCGTCTTTACCTGACTTCAGCACTCTCAGTACTTCGTCTAGTCTTCAACCTCCACCTCCGCTTACTGCAGGGCTGGCAAGAACACCGGCCGAGCACGTGCACAGCCGGCACTCGCACGCTCCCCATTCATTGACTCCGGCGATTATGTCGCGTTCCAGGAAGATCCGCATCCTTCGGTCGAACTATTTTCGGAGTGAAACTCAGTTTCTGAGAGCGCTTGAAGGCATATCGAATCGTCTTGTCGTTGTGCCAAAACCAGCTCGTCTGAGCGCACTCAGGGCCGAATTGGCATTAATCGCCCAGGATCTACCTGCTGAGGTGGATGTTCCCGTGATTTGTCCGGCTACCCTGGTAGACGGCGCTGCTGGGAAAAGCCGCCATCACCGTATTGTCCGCCTGAACCCGGCAGAAGCCACAAGCTTGAACAGTGCGGAGAAAGTACCATATCTGTTGATGGTTGAGGTACTCAGGGAAGACTTTGATTTTGATCCAGACACGAAAGACAACGAGCGATTGCTCACCCAGTTGATCGCGGAGAAGGGTACGATCAAGCGGCGAATATTCGACATTACAGACGCTTCGAGAGAGGCCGTTCATCAGCGACCTCCCGAAGTTGCCGGTACTGACAGTGTCTTTGAGCCAGCGAATGGAGACCTAGCTAGTCCGGCGCTACTCCAAGGCCTATCTGACGACATGCCGTCGAAACGACCCTCTAGGACGCCAACGCCGAGCAACGTTTACCATGCCAAAGAGCCGCCGCGTCTCTCAAGTGGAGCCAGCACTCTGTCATCCACAGCAACTTCATCCACTCCTCGCACCTCGGACGTACCTAACAGCAGGTCAAGCAGTCCCGGACCGCGCAAAATGACACTCCCTCTCCATAATAGACCCCAAGGCCCGGATCAACCTGACTTCTCTGCGCTAGCAACGCACATGCGTACTGCAGCTCAAATGCTTGCTCAGCTTGAGACTAGCGGTTCGAAAAGACCAAGGGTCGAAGTTGCAGCCATCAAAGCAAAAATCATCGCGAGCATGCAGAGTCTTGAAGAGCAGTCTTTCTATATGGACGACACCTCTGTACAAGGCTCTTCGTTCGATACTATCATCGCGAATGCCAACAAGGCTGGCGTGATCGCTGAGCCCAATTCTTACGAAGATGAGACACTCGAAGCTGCAACGGATCCCACGCTGACATCGAACCCTGGTGCAGGTGCTGCTCGAATGGAGAATGACTCATTGACATCAGGTGTCCAGCGCAAAGGAGATCGCGACGACCCGTCGGCTGCGACCTTTGGAGAAGAATGGACCGCGAAGAAAGAGCGCATTCGTAGGTCGAGTCCTTATGGAGGAATGCCGAACTGGGACTTACTATCTGTCATCGTTAAGACTGGTGCGGATCTGAGACAAGAAGCCTTCGCGTGCCAGCTCATCGCCGTGTGTGGAAAGATCTGGGCAGACGCAGGTGTGCCAGTCTGGGTGAAGCGAATGCGCATCCTCGTAACCGGCGAAGAAGGCGGGCTAATCGAGACCATCACTAACGGCGTGTCCCTACACTCTCTCAAGCGCAGTCTCACACTCGCGAGCATCGCATCCGGCACGAACCCAAAGAAGCGCATCGCAACCCTCCGCGATCACTTCCTCAAGACCTTCGGCGACGCTGACAGTGAAGGCTACAAGGCTGCCCAAGAGGCCTTCATGCGCAGCCTTGCGGCCTACAGCGTGATATCGTACATTCTGCAGCTCAAAGACCGGCACAACGGCAACATCCTAATCGACAACGCCGGCCACATTATCCACATCGACTTCGGCTTCATGCTGTCTAATTCGCCCGGTTCCATGGGCTTCGAGGCCGCGCCTTTCAAGCTGACGCAGGACTACGTCGACGTGCTCGGCGGCCCCGGTGCCGCCGCCTGGGAGCAGTACAAGGCGCTCATGAAGCAGGCATTTGGCGCGCTGCGGAAGAGTGCCGAGAGTGTGGTCATGCTCGTCGAGATGATGGGCCGCGAGAGCCGCATGCCGTGTTTTGCGTCGGGCGTCGTGCAGGCGACGGGCGCGCTGAGGCAGCGATTTGTGCTGCAGATGAGCAACAAGGAGGCAGAGGCTTACGTGGATGGTTTGGTGGAGAAGAGTGCGGGGAGCTATTATACACGATTGTAAGTTGCCGCTCTTATCTCACTCTCCGTGAACAGCTCAAGGACACGTAGCTAATACGGAGGTACAGGTACGATACCTTCCAGTATCGGACTCAGGGCATTTACTAGGAGCACCGCTTTACGTGGAGGGTGTTGTGGGAGCTCTGTGGGCCAGCGGTTTGCATAGATGGGCGTAACGGGCACGGAAGTGAGAATGCATGCCGGAATGCTGGCCTCAATTGCTCGCTCTGAACGTGAAGTTCCCTTGTTGAGGAGGCTCCCCGGAATCATGTGCAGATTCTACGTAGAAAAGCTGCGAGCCAGACGAATCGCCGTTTAACTCCAGTCTAATACAATCTTCCGTCTGTTTCGAACGAGCACGCTAGTGGTTCATGTCCCTGCGCATACCACTCCGGCAGCCGTAGGCGTTGACATGCCTGGAAGCCGTATAGTATCAATGTTTACCAGTCGGACGTCCAGCTCCCTGGCTGCCTTGTGCGTGTTATGATGGCAAGATTCACTCTTGTTTCCACACGAGCTGCAGTGAGGACATTCAGGATCGAACTCCAAGATACGCATGTATGCCTAAGGCAAGGTACCTTGATGGTGCAGCGTCTCACCCGCTTGCGGGCCGAGACACGCGGTCGAAGCGAAACGAGCGCCAAATGCCAAGCGCCGGGATTCGTATGACTCGCGTCGAGCGCCTCTCTTTCTGGCAACCTTCAATCCAAGCCTCCAGAACCTCGTTCATCATGCTACATCGTCAGATCCTCCGCCCATTTGTTTCCACACCCTCGAGAGAGGCCTGTGTATTCTGCGTCCTTCGATCATACCAGCCAGCAAGCGCGAAGCGCAGCTATGGCCGAGGAGCTGCTCCACGTGCTAGATCTACGAGACGTACGATGAGGCAGCGGGAAGAGTTTACGGTACCCCAACATGAAGTCGATCTAGTGGAGCAGACTCAGTCGATGCAGAACTCAAAAACACTTGATATTACGCGGGCGTACAAGGACGGCTTCCTTAGGATCGAACCTGATGTCGCCGACACCGTTGCCAGAAGATACGGGGATCTTGGAAAGAACGTAAGTGCCGACGACGTGCGGGCTATATGTGAAGAGTCCAAGACGACACTAGCGGACTTGACATCTCTCTCCCGTGTTCTCATGAACTGTCCCGTTCCACATGACCGCGCGGTCGGTCGTCGAATGCTCTTTGCTGCGTCTCGTGCCGGCGAACCCAGTGCGACGATCTTTGCACTGGCCGCAGCCATGAACCAAGGCCAACTCCACTCTCCCGAACTGGTGTCTGTCAAGACACACCTCGAAAAGCTCGTAAGAGTTGAGAGGAATTCTCAGGCGATGATCCTGACCGGCCGAATAGCCGAACGTGAAGGGAACTTAAGGCGCGCTCTGGCGCTGTACGAACAAGCCATCGAAGAGGCTCTTAAACAGGGCGATGGTGCAACAAATGACCGAAGCATCGAAGACGCGGGAATATATGGCGCTTGGATTCATCTAGGACAAGTTAAATTGGGGCTACGCGACAGACCAGGCGCAACAGCAGCCTTCGAAGCGGGAGTCCTAGCCGATGACCCTCTCGCCTTCGCTGCGCTCTCCGACCTCGAAGACGACTACTCGCCGCGCTGGCTGCTGTACAAGACCAAAGCCGCCACGTCCGGGCACGCTCGCTGCGCCTACGACCTTGGCCGGTTCTACAGCCTTTCAGACGACGAAATGGACGACCTTGAAAAGCAAGAGAGATCCCGGGCAAAGACGGAAGCCAAGCGCGCCGCAAAAGCGCCCAAAGCCTGGTCTTCCATCCTGACCGCCCTCACTGGACTCTCGCCCTACCAGCAGCTGTCACAGCTCAGCGCGGAGAAGCGAGATTTCTTCGCCAGTGAGTGGTTCTACATTGCTGGCACCAGCGGTCACGGACCCGGGTATATAGCCGCCGCGCGAATTGCGCACAAGCGCGGCAAGCTCTGGACACTGGCCGATATATACCAGAGCGCGTTCCGGGGCCCGGATCCCGCGAATGAAGTTGTCAAGGGAGAGTTGAAGATGATGGCGGAGAGATGGGAGAGCACCGCAGAGTCGTAGGAATCGTTACAGTAACTGCACAGGCAGGATGGTGCCGTGTTGCGCTGGCTGCATGAGACCCCGTGTGTACAACATGTGAGTCGCATCTTGCCTCTCGAGTAGGCCCGTTGCTGACAGCAGTCGAGAAAAGCAGTGGATGTGTTGCGAACTCTAGACTAACCACAGGGCGCCCATAGCCCTGCAAGGGACTACGTGTAGTGACACCCATGGCTGTTGTCTGCACGAAAGAGTCAGAAAAGAAAGGGTCAAATCTCTCAGCTGCTGACTGGTTGGCAACGGAGTTGCTGCCCTGCGAATGCAGCTGTGTCAATGCTGTTTCAAACTTCAAACCACATACAGTCCCTTCTCGAAGCTGGCACTAGCGTTATGAGCACACTACAAAAAGATTCGGCGATCACATGCATTCCCTTGGTCAGGGACTCAGACCCCGTTTCCACCGCAAAGACCGACTCCGCGTAGTGAACCATGCTGCAGTCAGCTTACAGATGTTGAAAGCCGGCCGTTCGAATGCTCTCTTCGTCATCCTTGCCCTGTGTTGCTGGAAGACAACCATGAGCGTGTACGAGATGGCGCCCAACCAAGGGCGGCGGAATCCTTTCCATATTGCAAAGCCATCTGTCGAAAACGGTTGCATTGGGTTCCTTTGCTTGCGAAGTTATACATGGTTCCACGTCTTTCTCTTCGACCATAGGAGGCAGCCTCCGACTGTACTCCACCACCGCGGGCGTCTTTCTAACATGGACATGGCAGTTGCACCAGAACAACGGAGAGATTGTACAGATACGTATAGATACCCAAGACAATGTGTGAGAGTATTTCTACGCATGCTTCTTCCGTTGGCTCTTCCCTTCCGGTGTCTCTCGCTAGCGGGTATGAGTTCCTTTCTTAATGTGTCACCTGAACTTCATGGCTTTGTGGAGTCACAACGACTGCAGTGGGTAAGTACTGGCGGTGGAGGTACTTTGGGCAAATATTTGGGACAATCAGCATTTATCGTGCTACAGGATCCGTTCAGAAGTGAATCGATTCATAAGTGAAGCGACCGCCACGGGTCATCAAGGTAAGATACCTTAATTGTGGCCAACGGATACACTCCACTAGCTCCCGCTTCGGCCGTCACCGCCCCACAGGGATGTGGCAGTGACAATGGGACCTCGAACCTCACCTCGACTAAGGTACCTACCTTGCCTTACCACGCTGTCTACAACGAGAACAACAACATCAACACATGCAACAGGTCGGTCGCGATTGCCGTATCTGAAACATGCCGCCATCTGGTAAGCTCCCCACTCCTCTTCCGCGATGTCTTTGTACGGGATGCCTCCGCCTGGATACTAGAGATCCCCTCGTTCCTCTGAGCAGTCATGGCAACGAAGAGACCAACAGACGGGTTTTCTATCGAACAGCCATCTGCTTCGTCCACAGCTCAACACAGTTCTTCGCAAGGGCTGGACGGTTTCCCTGACCTCACGACTTCGCACCCGCAGGGAATTTACAGCGTTCCGCATCACAACTGTATTGGGCTGCACACAAGCAAGCGTTGGAGTCTAGCTGATAGACCGCTGACATCTCTTCCCAGCAAACTCGACACAGAGCACACCACTGCCGCCGTCCGTCGAGAAGGCCTACTATCGCAAATGCATCGAGATCAAGCGTCGAATTAACGAAGTCGAAGAATCCAACGATGCTGCGCGTCTACGCAAAGTCAGACTACACCGCGCCATCACGAAGATGCGTTTGGAGCGAGCGTTTCTGCTCGAGAAGCTCGCGGACAGGATGGACTATAATCCCGACGCGTCGGACAAGAGCACCAGCGCACCGCCTACGGTACGCTCCGATTTACCGCTCTGTCACGGGCCCGGGTTCTTTGGGCTCAGAGCGCTTATTGACTATGCGAATCTTACTGACGTTGGTACATTACAGCCGCAAGATAAACCCGTGCGCGCCAAACGTCCTCAGCGCAAAGAGGATGACCCCTCGATGCATTTACCCCCACCTCATCCGCACGCCGCCCCCTCCTCCCACACGACCGCCTACCCCGACGCTCACTCGACCCCCGATCACCACGGCCGCCAAATCTACCACCACGTCGCCGCCGTGAACGGTAACGTACCCCCGCACGCCAACCCACCACCTTACCCTCACCAGCAACCCGTACTGCCACACCAGCCTGGGTACGCACCGTATCAAGGCCCGGGTAGCGCGGATGGGGGAGGAGAGTATCAGAGGCCGTTTGGTAGTGGGAGCACGGGCGAAGCGGTGGGCGCGGGATCGGAGATCCGGGTCGATGCGAACGGAGAGAGGAGGGTACAGCCGGAGACGGATACTGCGGACGGAGGTGCTGGCTTCTCGGGTGGGTTCACGGCTGTGAATCGGTAGACTGGCGCTGCGATAGAGGAACATACGGAGAGAGCGGATACCATCCCAATGTTTTGCGGCTTGTAGGCTCGAGGAAGTAGCCATGGTTTTGCAGGACGTTATTGACGGTACTGGCGCTGCATGATCGCTGGAATTGATGAGTGCGTGGCGTTGCTCGGTACTACAACGCAGAGTAAAAGTTTCGCGTCCACTTCTGAATCGGTTGAGAGCTGTCTACAATAGTCATGCCATTTCCATGATCGCAGGGGACATCGACATGCCGAGACGGGAAACGCCATATGCTGATCCTGTGGCACCACTCTATTTCTGAAAGTCAACCGCCCTCGCCTGGAAATTCCTGAGTGAATCCATGGGCTGTCATGCATGACCATTCCTAGGATGCTCCTGAATAGTATCGAGAAATCAGTACTTCACTCCTCCTCTTCATCGATGTCTGAGAAGCCATTGAACTCCATCTCTTCATCTTCATCATCATCATCGTCCTTGTCCTCCATGTCTTCTTCGTCTCCCTCCTCTTCCTTCGTCTCGTCAGCATCAGAGTCCTCCGTCTCGGCAGGAGCCTGGCTCGCCATGCGAAGCCTGCCAGACTTCGGACGCAGAATCTTCGTTCCATCGTCCAGCTCGACGTAGTCTTTGCCAGCCTCTCCTTCGCGGATGCGTCTCTCCACCTCGGCTACCGCGGCAGCGACATCGCCATTCGTGAGCGTCGTCCGCATACGCTCAGCCTCACTAAGGGCTTGCCTCTTCGCCACGACCTGCAGGAGCACCCTCTCCGCTTCGTGCACGTTGCCGCTCGTGAGTTTGGCCAGGCGATGAAGGCCCCTCAACTTCGGCCGGCTCCAATTCTTCACATGCTCGTGCGGGCGCATGGATCTGGGGATTACGAGAGCGAGCGGTCTCGCCCAATGCTGCTCCATGCTTCCCAGAAGCCACTTTCTCCGGGCTCTTGCGTTTCTGAGGTGAATTTTGTTGATGTCCTTGGATCTTCTGTAGGCGATCTGGGTCGGTT
Organism: Cryomyces minteri; assembly: GCA_005059845.1. NCBI lineage: Eukaryota > Fungi > Ascomycota > Dothideomycetes > Cryomyces > Cryomyces minteri. Next base: position 14,277 of record NAJN01000189.1, read on the forward strand.
TGGTGGTGATGCTGCTGAAGCAGCTTCGTCGACCTCCTCGTCGTTGTCGGAGCTGGCGGCCTGTGCGCGATGGTTAGACAGTAGTGGGAATGACATCAACAGCTACTGACGAAGTAGTTGATATATGAGCTGTGTGCAGCAGTCTCGTGATTGCTTCCTTCCTTGCCATCGGTGCGAGCTTTCTTTGTGACTCCAGCGTCTTCCGCACTCTCGAGGACAGGTTTAGGAAGGCTGGCACTCCTCTTGCGCTTCGATGAGGTGGCGAGGACAGGTTCGGGGCCACTCTCGTATCCCTCCTCTGTAGTGTTCTGAGCTTCAATCATAATTGAATGACTGGAAAAGCAAGAAAGCCGTTGCTCACCTTCATTAGTGACTTCCTTCATTTCTACCATCTGTGCAGGATGAATGGACGGTGGATAATGGCGCGGGTTGAAACACGCAGTATTTGAAGGCGGTGTGGAGGGCGAAAGAAGATGTAGTGATGGTTGTGTGAAGACGCGACACACGAAGTGGGACTAATGTTGAAGGACGCGAAAGTCAGGGGCTATTGGGTAGTAAATGCGAAATCCGGAAACACACGTTCGAAGCAAATGTCTGAAGCACGTGCAAATCTAAAAGCGAGTGCAAGGTATATAAGTCTTCTCAGATGGCTCCTACCCAACAAATAGTGTGACTGCAGCACATGAAAGTTCCGATTCATCTCTTCCGAAAGTGGCAAAGGTCGAGAGTTCGAATCCGATGGGCAGCGAGATTAGTGGGGACTGTCGGATTATGACCAGGTTTCTCTCTGATTGGCTTTCGGCAGTCGATTGTACAGGAGCAAGATCATCAGCTTCGGCATGATGGGCCACCTCCTGGACCTGATCAAGTTGAGAAAAAATCCCCGTTCTGGGGGTTTCTGGATTCCGCCTACGGGAGGCGGAGTACAGTTTTGCCAGTCAGTTCCTCGTGGAAGGACAAATTGTTTTTGTTCTCTATGCAAGGCGGATTTGGTGTCACGGCATCACATGCATCTTACAGGAAACGGATTCTTTCCTTTGCTGCGCGCATTGCGATCTTCAATAGACTGTGAATACTCATGATCAAGAGATGGTTGTGAGATGGACTTGATGCAAAAGGTTGCCGCACTTACACAAAGCCCAGAGCAAACAAAGGGAATCTTTGTGACAGACGTTGTAGTCACGTTTGCTTCATACGTACGTGTTGGTTCTCCCACCAGAAGGTGGCCAATTCCTGTACGCTTTGATCATAGATAGCTATTGAGACCGAACCTATTCCATCACTGAGAGGGAGCAGCTGCATTGCAAGCCCTGTGAGCACCTCGTCTCTGATGCAATTGCGAAGCCGCATTGCGCTCGACCCGACTTATAATCAGCACATAGATCGGAGGTTCAGCTCTTTGACAGGCGTGAACGAACGCATGAACGTATTTTAGAAGAACGGAATCATCCATGCACAGGCAAAACGTCGAGCAAGGTGGGCGTAAGGTCAAAGTGCGTAGATGGAGTCTGAATAAGGTAGTGGGTCTCCCGACAGCCTTACACCTCCACTAAAGCTTACTCAGCAACCCGTTCACGAATCATGTCCAGGTTAGCACACTTTATTTCCTCCAAGAAGCGAGTAAATGTAGACTTCCTCGTATTCGTGGAAGCGTTCGTCGTCACTTTCTGACATTCATCGTGGTATGTCTTAGATCTCAACCCGATGAGCTCGCGGTAATTTTCTATGTCCACCGCAGAGTCTGCACATCACGTAAACTAGACACGATAGGTTCTCTGCGAAGACTTGCAAGATCCAGGCTGAAGAGGGCTGGGGACAGTGAGAGCTTATACTCAGGTCCGTTGTGGAGTACCCATTCCCTGCGGCTCAGCTGGCACTCAAAGATCTCGCCTCAAGCTCGAGGTTCCTGACCAAAGTAGCCCGCTAACTTCATGATGTATTGCAGGTTCACTCAGTATTCGTAGCACTCAAGATGTTGTCTACACCTATTGATCCCTCAATGTTACAACGAGAACGACTGGAATGAAGAAGTGCCTTCCACGTCCCCAGTTGCGCGGATGAGGAGGAAGGAACGCCTCCTACAACTTTTCTAGTCGCTATCATCTACCTGAGCCTCTTCAACCTCATTCTATGGTTTGACTGCGTCAGAGGATTGGGAAAGCTTAGCAAATTAACGACATCACCGAATGCGACAAAGTGAGTGGAATCAGAGAACGACGGAAGCGGAGTTGGTTCGTGGATCATGGTCATTCTTCGTGAACTAAAATTAAGGTAAAGAATACGAGCCGCACACTGTCAGGTAAACACAGCGTGCAGGAAGAAAGGGGAGCCGCTCGTCAACCTCAGGTAATCGCACTAACACCCCGGGCGCGCTTTCAATCCAGAGGGGGTACCGTCAAGGCCGCGCCACCCCTTCAAGTCCACCTCGTGTGCCAGTCCGTTAGACAGCGGCAGTCTGGTAGTTGTACACCGCGAACGTGACGACCAACGCCAGCGCCACAACGATTTCCCTGCAAGACCCCAACGTGTCAGCCCCATATCCACAAGCTTTCAAGAAGGTAGAAAAGAACCAATCTGTACCGTGTATATGACACAAACGAAGAAAGAGTGATTCTTACGTCGCGCGTCGCTCCTTTCCGAACAGCGCCGCGAACCAGCGCCCAAATGGGGCGAGCCAGCCACCAAACAGCACGCGCCAGAAGCTGTCGAGGACGCCACGTTTCTGGCGCTCGCTGGGTGCGCCGAGCGAGTTCGGCGCGACGACTTGGCCGTTGCTGTCGGGCTTGGGGCTAGACTTTCGTTGACGCGGGCCGTCGGTCGAAGTTTCGTAGAGCGTTGGCTGCGTGCTGAGGGGTGTGGGATCGGAGACTTCTTCGGCAGGAGATTGGGCAGCTCGGGCCGAGGGCGTATCGTCGGGCCCGCTCAGAGTGGCCTCCTTTGGCGTCATGGGTGGTGTGAGGAGGCTAGTGTCTGTTGCCGGGGATCTGAGATCAGGTACATTGGCGACGGTCTCGATACCATGGTCGATGGTGGTCTCTGAGGGAGGGGCTTCGGTGTTCATCTGGGCCGCGGGAAGCTCCAATACGGACGCCTTGGACTCGTCGTTTGGCTCGTCCTCGACTTCTGCAATGGGATTCAAAGGAGAATGGAGCGACATTTGTGAGGTATGCGAGATGGATCTGGATAAGATAGGTGATACGCTCCCTTCTCTTTGGACGGGCGAGGGAGGCGTGCCATCGGGGAAAGTATCGTCTTCGTTCAGGTGTGTGCTTGTTCTCTGTAGCTGTTGCAGTATTCCGTTGTGGTCGGTAGGAAATTCCTCGAGTGACGGATCATTGAAATAGTCCGATTCTTCGAAGTGTCTCAGCGAAAACTTCGCACTCTTTCTAGCCGGTGACTCTGAAGGCTCTGTCGGTGCTCGTTCCAAGTTCTCATGGAACGTCTCGTGTGAGAAGAGAGGTACATGCTCCGCTCTTGATGCTGCGGAGTCTTCCTCCTCAACCTCATCGAGCACAATACTCTTGTTGGAAGGCTTTTCTTCTAGATCCGCAGTCGGGAACATAGTTTCGTGTCGGAAAAGCGGTGCTGGCTCCTCGTCGTCCTCTTCTTCCGAGTAGGGCTCGTCGTCTGGGTCTTCTATATGCTGCGGCTTGTCTTCAAACATGGTCTCGTGGCGAAGGAGCGGCGCGCTTTCCTCGTCTGCGGCATTGTCTACTTCAGTAGCAGTCATCAAATCGTGTGACTTGTCTTCAGAGGTCTGCCGCTCCTTGACTGTAGTCGCTTGGTCCTGATCATGGGGTTCGATGTCTTCTGCGGTATGTAGTGGTTGCGAATTTCCGACAGGCGGCGTGTGCTTCTTTGAAGGCGTATCGGATGCCGGTTTCACAACAATGAGGTTGTTTCGATTACCGGCATTGTCGGTCACTGTGGCAGCTGTTTAGCGTCCAGGTTCTGTGCATTGGTCCACGCATGAGGTCTAACGTACCGGTCTCTGCAGTCTCGTCCAGAACCCACCAGTCTCCAGGACCCAACCGGAACTTATACTGGTACTCGCCCTCGTCAACGTTCTCAAAGGACTTGGAAAACTCGAGCTCTCCGTCCTTCGGCGAGTACTGCATCTCCGTCGGCTCCCATTGCGGTGAGCCCAGAGACGTTATTATGTAGACGGGGGGTTTTGTGCCAGGATGGGCGTAGGTGATCTTGACCGTCTGACCCGGAAAGTCCGAAGACATCTTAATCGGTGCTGGACCTATCCAAGAAGGTCTCGTGTGGGCTTGAGGTCGCTTGGCGTGTGGTGAGATGAGCGTCTGAACGCCTTTCACTGGCAATGATGCTGCGCTGGACATGGCGTCAGTGGATTCTTTGGCGGTTTGCTTGATCTTGTCAAGCATGTGGCGGCCAGAGCGATGAATGTGAGGCATAGTGTAGGGCGGGAGGATAGGAAGGTATGTGCGCTTTGAGGCCGAGTTGACGTAGGAATGGTGTGATGGCTCGTGGGGGGTCTCTTACTCACGTGTTCTGGGAGAAGGAGGGTACTCCGCTCGAGCGTGTGTGGTGCCTTCCCAAGGGCGACAAAGGTTCTGTCCTTTTCTGTGCTTTCTCTGCAGTCGTGAACGACGTCCAGTGCGAAGTAGGAAGCTGGGGGATAAATACTCGAAAACTGCTCGCTACAATCCAACAGAATCAGGGTGAAGCTCTATCACGCACCGCTAGCAGGGATCCTCAGCCGCAGCAAAAGTACAGGTACGAACGCGACGAACGCAAAACCAGTTCAACAGAGCGGTCTTCAAGACGCCAAATCACTGCTACGGACTCGGAGACGTCGTTTGTAATGCACTGTCTCCTCGAGACAAATCTCTAAAATCCTAGCAGTTGACGGCCCCTTAATACTGCACGCATTTGGTAGCTGCTTGGAATGTCTCGGAAGACTTCTCCGCAGCTGTGAGGCGCAAAATAGCTCCCCCACAAATTCGCTCTCCCGCAGCTCCCGGCCGCGCCGTTGGGGCGAGTTCCGTTGTAGACGGGCGACAACTGAGAATATTGATAGGCACACAAGCACAGAACGCGGAGAAAGAAGGACTGGTGAGTATGTTGTTGATTGTGACCATTAAAACCGACTCTACTACCTACTCCGTATGCAGTAGTCAACAGACCGCTGCAGATCAAGACAAAATGCCATCGCTTGCTAATGCACCACGTTCCCAACGCCCATCGCTTCGTGATCCAGACCTTGTGGAATACAGAAACACAATGGAGGAGCACCAAGTTCTTTCATCATTTAGGGCTGTACTTGCTCGACTTTCGAATCCTCTCACCATAGACGTAGAAGAGTACTGGAACAGGGCACAGCGCCACCGTCAAAAATCCGAGCAAGCTGCTAGCCCACGGTACGCCCAGGTTGTGATACATCGCTGTGGCGAAGAGTGGGAAGCCTGCACCGAGCAATGACCGGAAAAAGGTGTTCCCAGCTATGGCGGAGTTCGCGTTCATCATATAGACGTCGATGATGTAGTTCAGACCCTGAAGGAAGATGAGGTAGACCCCCATCCCAATTGGAATTCCCGCCAATGCTTGCGGAACCCATGTGATGTGTGGATTCGACGTCCAAGCGAACTGTACTAGGTCAGTAAAGCGTTCCCTCTGTATGGCACTGAGGTGTGACCTTACCCAGAAGAGTCCCGCTGGGAGCATGAATCCTCCTACAATCATTGGAGGAAGACGTTCTTCTGGTACAACATGGCCCGCTTCCATCAACTTGCGAGCGAATCGGGTCTTTGTGGTCCAGACAATCAGTAAACCACCGATGATGACGCCGACAATGAGGCCAATGAATGGAAGCGCGCCGACGCCAGGGTTCCAGCCCCGCTCTTCTTGATATGAGATCGGGTATGCCTCAAAGAAAAGGTAGAGAATCCCATAGATCAACCCCATGTAGAGCGTGACAAGTAGCAGGATTGGCTCCCTGAAGAGCATGGTGAAGGGACGGAGGAGGTACTTCTCCATGATAGCCTTGAAGTCGACTCGGCTCTCATCGGCCTTGGCGTGGATGGCCCAGTTGCGAGTTTCGTAGCGGATCTTCTTGGCACGTTGTTGAAGAAGTACGGGGGCGTAAGACTCAGGGACGATCAAGAATCCGAGAACGCCAAAAGAGAAGCCCATGATTGCCGTCAGGTAGGCCGTCCACCTCCAGCCAAGGTAGCTCTGCGTGACGAAGCCGCCCACGATGGGACCCGCAACAGGACCGATGAAAGTAGCACCGGAGAAGATGCATATCGCAATGCCTCTGTCGACTGGCCCCCAGAAATCGGCTAGAGTACCGCCAACAATGGCCAATGGAGCCGAACCGAAGAAACCACCGAGAAAACGGCAGAGCATGATCGTTTGCAGGTTCTGCGCAACTGCCACGGGGATCTGAAAAATCGCGAAGACGAAGAAGCCAAAGAATAGTGGAAGCTTGCGGCCATAGAGCTCGGAGAAGGGTCCCCACACAATGGGTCCGAACGAAAATCCTAGGACGAAGAGACTGGTACCCAGGACCATGACCTCATTGGAGACGCCGAACAACAGCGCCGTGGGTTGCGTAGCTGTACTGAATACACTGCTAGCGAAAGTAATGCAGAAAGTCATGAGGCCTAGGGCAAGAGTGATTGTCCACTTCTTCCAGACGGGCCAGTTCATCGGATTGCCCTATATTAGATCTATTAGTATCGAGTGTTGGTTACAAAAGCGAGTTGCTACTTACTGAGTCGTCGTCTCCATCCCACTCTACTAAGTTTGGGTCTTTGTCTTCGCCCTTCTCTTGCATTCTTGAATTCCGAGTCTGTTGCTTCTCGACATCCTGCTCATCCGTAAAAGCTTCTTCGCCGAGCCCTGTGCATGGTCCCGCGGGTGCTTGACCAGACTGTCTTGGCTGATCAGGGTGGGACTTGGAGTGAACTAGCGGCCACTCCAGGTCTGGCATGTGTTTCTCTTCTTCAGTCCTGGAGTCGACGCTCGATCGATGAGCTGTTCTTCCTGACAAGCCAGAGTAGCCCCTAGACCGTAATGTCCTGCTTTCGGCATCGGCTGTCTCGGTCACGGCAGCGGCATGTAGTTGAGCGAAGGTTTCTGGGTCCAGATCGGGATGAGTACTGGGCATGCCAGTGATTATACCGTCCGCGCCGTAGGTCGTGCGTCCACTTGCGCTTCGTGTGATGCCTTCCCCATGACTGAAGGCCATGGCGGGATCTGCACTCGGCTCAAGGTATACAGTACAAGATATTGGAGTGTCCTTTCAATACAAGAAGATTGGAATGATGATCTTGGGTAACAACGCGGCGAGAAAGGTGAGACAGAGGACTAGTAAGAGGTAGAGCTTTCTGCAGCAGGGAAACAGCACTGGGGTCCCAGTGATATAGAAGCCTTTGAGTGGGTATCGGCATCGCGCCTTCCACAGAGCGTAGGAAGTACGAAGTGACATTCAACTTAGAAAGCAGTGACGACATAGCCAAACACATCGCGGGAAAGCGGCACGAACGGCAAGCGACAACGGCGCCGATTAAGCAATGGTCCGTCCAAGCCAACGGAGATCGCAGCAAAGCTTGATCCTACTTGTCGATGCTAAGGGCGTTTGTAGAAGGGCTAACTCATGGCGAAAGCCGGGCCCTGAAGCATCCGTCACATTGTAAAACCCCCACTTTGTCGGCGGTTAACGAGCGAGATACCGTGATTAGATGAGATTAGATGATAAGGCTGGTAGTTGTACACGTGTCTGCACGGTTCCCGGGTTCCTCGACGGCTGCACAGTCAGATGGCCTGTGATCGTCAGTGTCTTATGAGGGTTGAACCAGTTCTTGGGAGAAAGTCAAAGATTGCGGATGACATCGGGTTTGCCGTTCGGTCTTCGGAGACACCAGGTCCGTGTTAGTCGACAGTCCATAACGTCGTAGACTCCCTCGGCGAGGCTCAGACTTGGAATGGAAGCGTAGTACATTCATTGGAATTGTGGCATTGTATGACACAGTTGCTACAGACCTGACATTCCAGGGGCCGGTCCAGACTCTAGTGTCGCACGTACTATGGTCATAACTTTAAAGGATAGCCCGTATTTAGTACAGAATCGTGTGTTTCTGCCTGTGTGTAAACATGAATCCAGTCGAAGACTGGGTGTGAACGACTACAGATGCAATAGCTTCCTGGCATGAGGAGGAAGCAACAGCTTCCACGAGAGAACTCCCCGAGCTTGTCCGGGAGTGTCATGCGCCAGTATGGGGAAGAGTTTGCCAGAAAGACGCCTTGAAAGATCGCAATGAGAACACCCCCTGATGGTTTGCTGCCACCATCCAGAATATCGTGCTCGTGCTGCAAATTGCTACTGGTCTGACCGTTGGTGACACTCTGCATTCTAGTGGTTAGAGGCACGACAGCAATTGGACAGATCGAAAACCTACCGCGTAGCTCATCTAAGCGGGTTTCTTGCCTCTCTTCGGTGCAGGAACAGGCTCTCGCTCCTCTCTCTCGACAGGCTCACGCTCGACGGGCTCACGCTCGACCCTATTCTTCCCCTTCATCTTTGCCGCCTCTTTCTCCTTTTTCTCCTTTTTCTCCTCTGCCTTCTTCTCCTCCTCGTCATCAGCTTCCTTATCCTCAGACTCGGACTGCTCTGCGCCATCCTTGTTGTCACGGTCGGACTCGTCGCCGTCCTCCTCCTCCTCCTCCTCCTCTTCCTCGTCGTCGTCAAAGGTGTTCATCCTCTTCGGGTCCGGGTACTCGTCCTCCGCGTCCCAGCTCTCGGACTGTGGCCGCTTCCTGTTGACTGGAGGGTCCTCAAAGACCAAGTCGTCCTTCGGAGCTATAGTTTTGAAGGCCTCTGCGTGCGCCTCGGCGACGTCCGAGGTCTGAAGCACGTCGCTCGGCCAGAAAAGGTGGGCTCGTCCGGCCTTCCTCTTCTCAATCGCATCTCGAAGATACACCAGAGCGGAAATGAGTGACGTGATTCTAGCCAGCTTTTCCAGCTGTTTCAGAAGACGCAAAGGGAATTCTTCTGCGCCGCCAGGAGGTAGCATGGATGCAGGGAGGGCAGTGTCAAGACTCTTTCCCCAATGGGCCTCGGCGTTGCCCACTAAGTATGCCCTCACGAAAGGCCGAGTCTTGGCTTTTTCGGCTTCGTAAGCCTTCTGCTTCGCGGGGTCTTTGAATTTGAGTACTCGATCGAATCCCTCGGTCACTCCAGTCCTCCCAGCAGCCTATCCAGAAACATCAGTCTGTGAGCCCCTTGATCTTTCCGAACAGTTGTCTCGTGTGAATCGTAACGAATGCTACTCACCTCGCTCTCCTTCCATTCATCGATCAGTCCCCTGTCGTACGACGCGCGAGGTCGTGCGCGAAGAGGTTTCTTGTTCTCGGCAGTTGGTTGAACATCACTCCTGCTGGTAACGCTCGGCTTCGTGTTGAAGGCTTCATCCATAATGGCGGGTGATCTGAAAAGACGAGGTGACTGTGAAGACGAAGCGGATAGTACGTACACGTCAAGCGAGTGTGTTGAGGTTCTGGCTTCGTTCGTGACTGTATGGAAGTGATGACTTCGAGAAGGACGATGTTTGTTGTGGCTGTGAGTGAGGTGAAGTCGGGTAGGATAGAGGAATGATGTTCGATTCACAGTTGGGCAGCAAGGTAGGACGAGATCACGTGTTGGTTTGGGGAATAAACATCTGTTTGCGAGCTTGCAACCCATGAATACCCTCTCAAGTGAAACACTACCGGCGGCCGTAGGTGTGGCCGAGTGGTACTGAGGGTCAATTCAAGTGGTAACCGAGGGCTTAGATTGGTAACTGAGGGATTGCAGGGGCGGCCTATCTAATCGAAACAAGCGGTGTTGATCGGGGCGACGGTGAGCGGTAGAAACAAGGCACCGACTATGATTTGGAAACGCAGGTTTCTACAGGCTTGCTGTTCGAACCACAGCATCGCAATGGAAAGATATCAAATGGAAACCAACCCTAGTGATCACCCCCTTCGGGGGAGGGCAGAGTTTCTCCGAAAGGTTTTTTGCCATTTTATAGGACAGACTGCGCATGGCATAAAGTGTTCAACAGAAACACGCATAAGAGTCTCGCCGAGCATAGGGAGAGCAGTCTCACTTTGTTCCTAGCGCCTCATTAGGTCTTGCACAAGGAGGCAAATTCTTTCAGACGTTAGGCACACTAGAGATGATATCTTTTTCAGACATTGTAGAGAGAGAATCTCGTAGAACATGCGCAACTCACGTACTGTCTCTGCATCGCACCTGAGATCAACGGCACTGTGTAAGTTCGTTTCGCATCGTCTTTGGCAGCTGCAATACGGTCTTTTGCGGGTCTGTAGCGACGCGTGACAGAGAATACCGGGCCTTCATGATACTTGCACCCGCCGCAGAAGCAACCACACATCCAACCAAACACAGACACTGAATGATCCTGGCTATTGGGAGCTTTGTTGTAGACAGAGATGCAGTGAGGTGTGAACAAGGTAGTGGGGCCACCCGACTCTGCTGGCCATTCGCGAGAAGTCCAACTTCCGGCCATGATTTGTGGCAAGTCGAAGCCACAGCTCTACAACAGCCGTGTGACTGCCACGCTCAATGACCTACTGAGCTACCGACGACAAGTAGACTGCCATACTCGCTCTTCTGACTCCCACGCAACGAACCAACGAATATCCAGCGACTCGTCGTCGGGTTGTTCGGAACTGAGCATGGCTGAACAGCCAACGCCATGAGATAAAGCAATAAAACACGAACGCAAGCGAGCTGTGGGATCTACGCTCTGAACGTACGCTGTTCTGGCGCTGACTGGGAAAACAACACCCTCAGTGAGTCAAAGTATACGGAGGTAGAGCCGTGATTTGCGTCCTCGACGTTGTCCATCGCTTCCTCTGCTATCTCTATGTGATTTTTACTATTACGACCAGATCCTTGGTGTTTTAAGTGGTCGGACCACAGCCGTCTGCCAATGCCGCACAGTCGCTTCTTGACCTTCGCCTACCGATCCTCTACTGGACCATAATAATCGCTCTTTCGATATCGCCGGTCGTCGTTGTCCTCCCACCCTGCTTGTGATATGGGCCCGGTATGCGTGCTTCCCTCTGCCTCTCCTTGATCGCTTCGTGAAGCTGCCTTTGTGCACAAATTGGCATGCTGTTGGTGATCGAGGCGAGAGGACACAGTCTGTCGGCCACGGAGACTTGTGTGAGTGTCCTCGGCGTACACGATGATCGGCAGCTTGCCTGCTATATTCCCTATCGCGCTTGACAGACAGTTTCCCAAGTCTTGCTTCTCAGTCATTCCTCTTCTCAGTCGCTTGTTTGGCTGCTCGGTTAGAGGAAGCTCGTGATCGCTTGTGTCGTTTGGTTCGTAGGTGTCGTTCATCTTAGTCTCAGCTTCAGCGTTCAGCAGATCCGAGCAGGGCGCACGGCACAGCTTGTCTTTCGTAACAGACTTCTCTGTAATCATTCCGTTGCATGGGCGGTGCGTTGGCCAAAGAATACAGGAAAGCAGGAAGCAGTCAAGGATCCGAAAGAATGAATGTGCGCAGCCGCGTGACGCGTAGCAGACTTGTGTTGACTATGACAATTCGAGGATTGCATTCCGTCGATCGCAGAACTGAGTGTCGAGCACTCATGCCATTGAGACGCAAAGCAACTAAGCCACGTGCGACTTGAGAGCCGAGTGCATGCTATCACGTAGCTGTGAGTTCAAATCCCACAGGCAGACAGAATTGACCCTTTACGGTAAGCTGTAGAGTGAGATCGTCGACATTAACACCCAGGTCTTGATGTGTTCGGACCTGCTACTAGAAAACCTTCGTTAGGGGGTTTCTACACTCAGTGTCACCAGGCGATTAGTTTCACGCTTTTGTCGCTTCTCTAAGGGTCTAAGGATTTATGAAAAGCTTCTTTTCTGAATCAGGTAGATTGATACCATCGTGTATAATGCAGCATGACCATCAAGATTGGATGAAGTAGATGTTCAGCATTCTCTTTCCAAACACGGGACTTCTAGACACATTGCAGAATCTGACTATCAAAACAGAATATCATCCAAAGACACGCCGACATAAAGCTCCTGGACATCAGGCAGTGGGAGCAATGGAATTGTGCGGCAAAAATCCCATGTCTCGACACACATTGCTCTCGGTCTTTGTACGGTCCACATGTGTCTACGTCAAAGCCATCAACTAGTCGACGACACCTGAACAGCATGCAGGCACGACCGCAGCATCGTAAGACTCCAGTGCACCTTCTTGCGCCGTACGCGCATCCGATGTTCCTCCATCGCCAAAGGACAGCTCTTTTGTTCCACCGCAGACAAATGCCGAACTGTCATCGTGACCGTGACGCAGGATTTCATATCTTAGGCTGTGGATATAGAGGCATGCTGGTCAGGGGGACTTTTGGGAACTCTGGCCAACGGAGTTGGATCCCAAAGGCTTCCCATGTCCACTAAAGCCTACATTACTTAGCCAGGGGCTCAACGAGGTGCTTGAAAGGGGATTTGGAGATTGAGAAAAGTTGACCGTAGGGGGCGCAATGGCAATAGAAGTTTCGTGTGGCACACGAAAACGGAGGCTGATAGCTGTATTCATATCTCGACGAGTTGACATTTATAGACTCTCGGACTCTGGCTACACGGCACCTTAACACCGGCACCCACAATCAGTCATAACACGACACATCAGGAACTCTAGGTGGGTAGGAGTCCCCAAAATATCTGAAGTAGATCCATTGTCTCCCCTCCCTATGACCACCACAACTCGCGCGCTGCCAAGACCACAGCGAAGCCCCAGCAACGATACCACGTGCCGCAACAACCCACACCGTTCACAGCTGTATAAGCCCGCCCAAACTTGTCAAAAGATACCTTCGCCGCTCTATCCCAGCCTGTGCGCCTTGTGCACCGGCAATCTCAAGGAGCCACCGTGGACAACGTGAGATGAAAGGGGCCTGTGAGAAACTCAAACAACCACCCGGCTATGGAAATGCCGCATCGATGCATATCTGCGTTGCCTGACCATCGAAAACAAAAGCAAAGAAAGCCCACTCGAAGCGCAGTAGTTCTCAACCCTTTACAACCTGCATGCGTGGACTGCCCAGCCGCTCCGGCTCCTCGCGTTCCTCGTCATGCCCCATAGGCGTATGCTGTGCAAACCTTGCATCCTCTTCGTCGCCTTCTTTAAGGATGGACGAGGCGTCGGTGGAGCGCGAATGCGAGCGCAGGACCGTGTGGCGCAGCATCTGCGGCTGCTCCAGCTCTTCCCGCGGCGAGAAGTAGTCTGGACCGTCGTACTCGCGCGCCCGGCTGTAGGCGGCAGGGACCTCCGCATCGCGCGTCCAGCTTCGAGCCATGGCTGTACTGTGGCTCGCGGTCGAGTCGCCGTCTTCGGCTGCGGTGCTCTCGTCGTCAATGGCGTTTGGTACGGCGAACGGTGCGTCCCCTTCACCGTGTCCTTGCTTGCGGACTTTGAGCCGGTCTTCGGCGGTCATGTTCTGCCATTCGGAGCCGAATGTGATGACGGACGCTTTCTTGCCATGCACGGTGAAACTGCCCTTCGCCCTGCTGAGGCCCTCGTTCTCCAGCTTTTCTGACCCAGTGTCGGCTGTCATGGCTGACGAGCTCGACTCTTTGCCTCGTCTGTGGCTATGACCGCTCGTTATCCGCGTCTCTCGCAAGGTCTTGTGCAGACTGCGGCGGACCTTGGACCGAGTACCTGACGTTCCGATCTTGAGGCCTGATGGCGTGAAGTCACGATCGGATTCGCTCGCGGTTTCTGGTCGTTTCTCGTTCTCAGCTAGAAGACCGGCTTGGGCAAGGATTTCTTGCTCGCGGTCATCGACGCCAGCAATGGGCGTGGCAAGGCGGGAAGCGGTGTCTGACATGACTGGCGAGCTGACTTGATTCCTGACACTGGACGTTGAAGATTGGTGTGCTAGACTGTTTGGACGGACACTCTGTGGTGACAGTGCCGTACTGCTTGCTATCGAACCCCGAGGGTACGACTGCTGCCCTCGTTGTGTATCCATTGACAAGGGCGGCAAATGCCACGGTGATTGCAACTGAGGCGGGCTAGCCTGCTTGGGTGGTGTCTTGAAGAAATCGTCACCAAAGCTAACATCTGCATTCCTAGGAGATGTGGGATCCGGTCTCACTGTGGTGACCGGAGACCGAGGACTCTGTTGTGCATTCATGACAATGCTGGACTTGGAGCTGAGCCTGCTGAGGCCACCTTTCTTGGCTACTGCGGTCGGAGACGAGCCACTAGGCGCAGCTTGAACTTCGCTTGCGGTCGAAGTATCACTGACGGACCTCTGCTCTTCGTCAAGGTCCAGTTGCAGGATATCTCTGTGACATTTGACTCTCCACAAATCCCTGCGTTTCCACTTGAGGTTTGCGTCGAGCCGGGCGGCAGCAGAAATTACCAACTCTCTTGTCTTTGGTTGGATGGGCGCAAGGATCTGAAGATGTCTCGCATTCCTCAACATGATCTCAAGACGACTGTTGGAATCCGCAATGTCCTTCTCAGCCTCCAGAATCCTCTGGTTCATGATTTGCCTCCTCGCCGTGAGTATCTGTCTAGCAAGCTGAGAGTCGATCTTGCCACTGCGAATAGTGACTTCGCCAGTCGGTGTCTGCACCGATTTGATGGTTGAACTTGGGTCAGGTTTTCGGCTTTCCTGACCAGTCTGCGCTTCTTGGGTACCAGTCGATTGCAGTCCTCGCATGCGAACGCCAGCAGATCTGAACGCAGCGGCGTAGTTGATTTTACCCAGCCAATCGTTCATCTCTCCCTCGTTGTCTGCAAGAAACAACTCCTCCTGACCGCCATGACGCACAAAGACAAATGCATTCTTGTGCTTCGTATAGCTTGAGTCACGTAACGCAACGGCGTCGTCCGTCTTCATGAGCGCGTCAGGCTTGAACTCGTGAAGCGCAGGCTTGAAAACCACAGGTGTGTCGTTATGGCCGTGTCTCTGATGCACATCGTGCTGGTGTACAAGACTTTTGACCCAACCTGCGTTCTTGAAGAAGTACAGTTGCGAACCGGTGAGGATGGCTCCCCACTCTTGCCACGGCGACCTTGTCTTCTTCTTCTTGACGCTTTTACGCCACAATATACCAACTTTGGTAACCTTGATGTCTACCACACCGGCTTGTGCTTCTCCTGGGTTGTCAATAGTCGCTTGGGTGGTAAAAGCATCAGGCCTAGACCTTACGGAGAGAATCTGAAGGACTCCGGATTTGAAGAAGGTGCTCTGAAGACTCTGAAGATCAAGGCTTACCGCCGTCCCCAGGTATGAGTACGGGTCGTCCATATTGATTGAGTCCTTGAGTGATGGGCGCAATACGTCCAACTTCTTCTCAAGAATAAGATTGTATGGATCGATGGGACCGCTAGGCTTCTTGATCGGATCCGTGAGGGTGCCTCTGGTACTTGTCTTCTTGAGCTTGTGTGGCGGTATTCTTTCTCCGTTGATGTCAATATCGTCATCAATGTGGATGAAGGGGGTATACGAGATGTTGTCGTAGAAGCATCCAAGGATCTCGTCCGAGATGTCCTGGTCACGAGAAGTGTTTTTAATGTAGTCCAGTCGTTGCATTTTGCGCTTGTTATTCTTGTTGAAGACATCTGTCTGCAGTATTATCAGAGAGAAAGCGATGTAGTAAGCCTGGTCTGTATATGTTATTGGCATTGTTTCCCAAGTGATGGCTTCGGACGTATTGCTCACCGGAAGAGATGTATATGCCAGGATTGCATTCATGGTATCGGTCTGCAAACCCTTGCACTACCCGATCAATTTGTTGGGTTTCTTTGGGCAGCTCTGCTTCCATAAGGAGCTTCCTGACTGCCATGTCTATGGGCTCTCCAAAAAAAGCGAACTTCCTCATGTAGCTGCGGAGGACAGAGTGGGCGAAGGGATCGTTGGTCTTGGATAGAATGCTGGCTATGACACGGCGGGATACGGCTTGCTCGAGACGCTCTAGATACTTTACAGGTGTGTCTCCTTCTTCACGCTCGGGTATAACGAAAGCCTCTCGGCTCATAGCAAACGAGTTGTTCTTCGAGTTCATGTCGGAGTTCCCAGGTAATCCGAACCCGGCTAAACCGTGTTGTGGAGAGTGAGGCTCGGACATCTGCCGAAAACGAGCCATACTGAGAAGAGTGCCAAAGCTAGCTCGACCTGTCGATGTGGAGTTTCGTCCACTACTCTGTGTTGGAGGGGTCGGCGGGGTTGAGGGACTCGCGTCGCCAGACTTCCGATTCAGGAAGCTCATAGTCGAAGACCTGTTCCGCAGACCTGGGAACTTCATCGGTGGACCTAAAGCAGGGGAGGATCTGGCAGAATGAGCCGATGTTGTTGAGTTCTTCCGGAAGAGCGTAGATCCAGGCGCAACGAAACTCAGTGATGATCTTCCGAGCGCAGATGGCGACGGCAGCGGCGAGGGATGCTCAGTTTCCCGCTCATTCCAGTCGGGAGGTCGGCGCAGCGCTGTCAAAGGTGGAGTATCAGTGGCAGGAGAATGATGTGGAGAGCTGGAAGATGCGGCGCCGGTAGAGGCGCGCGGTGTTGCAGGAGCTGCGCTTGGAATGTCTGGTGGGGGTATCTTGACGGGCAAAGGAAACAATGATGTGCGCTTGTTCCGCCGGGGAAGCCTAAAGAAGGTAGTGGTAGTTTGGACAGTGTGTGTGGTTGTTGTAGTCGCATATGTGACATGGTCTGCGGAGCCATCTGATCGGGATGATTCAGACAACCTTGATACGGGAAGAGCTAACGAAGAGTTTGTTTCATCGCCATATGCAGGAGGAGCAACCTGAATGCGACTCGCAGAAGCCGTAGAAAGTCTATTGGGTTCGTCTAGATTCAGCCTCGGGTCACGCAGCTTTCCGATACCCAACGATGCGACGTCTTGACTCCACCGACTGTCGTTGCTTTGTCGGTTATCGGCGGATTTGCGACGTGGTGAGTGAGAAGAATCCCCAGACTCGGACGACAACTTGCTCCGATGGAAGGGGAGGAAACGCTGTTTTCGCTTCGATGGTCGCTCCGTGTTGTTTGTTGGAGGTGCTGTCGTTACGATTGAGGGAGCTGATACAACCAGGCAATGTCAGTGGATTGTGTAACGCAGTCTCCCAATTTGGGCTTTGACGCGTACCTGCAGGTATTGGCGGAACAGGATCTTTCATTGCCTGTACCTTTGCCCTTGTTGACAGCTGAGAGTCCGACGCATGCCTGAACCTCAGCATGCTGAACCGTCGTGTGTTTGCTGTCGAAGCTTGTACGGGTGGAGTGTTTGGTCTTTGGTCCGCCGACGAAGTTCTCAGCTCGCTGCCGGAGGAGATGCCATCGTTGGACGAAGTCTTCGGCCGGATGAGGAGAGCATGATCCGGTGACAGGAAATTGGAGACGGACGCGTTCTTCTTGGGATCGGCGCGAGGCAGCTCCTCGTTGTGTCGGAAGAAGTCGAAAGTGCTGCGGCGGCGGAGATCCCTGTCGCTTTGCCCTGGCCGCAGAGCCTTCAAGGGCATG